>VXBX01001166.1:488506-503891 GCA_013400415.1 Scytalopus superciliaris
ATAAGATAGTATTTTTGCAAAGGAAATTCTTGTTCTGCAAAGTCTGTTCTGTGGTTTTGTTTTGTCTTTTTCTTTTTTTTGGCAATGTAGCACTACTATGCAGCAAGAGACCAGAAATCCAGCCAGAATCATTGTCATCAAAGCAGCCTGGAATTGAAGAAGGATACAGACTCCAACAGATAAACCCACTGCTTCTATTATTTCAGTCTGCACACTGGTTCATACTTGCCAATTACGTGCACAGAATTCAGGAAAAGCAACTTTCCTTTGGCTTTCTATAAGTCAAGACTGTTTGGTGCAATTAGTAATTGAATGCATTATTTCTTAATTGCAAACAGCATGGAAAAGGCTTAATGGGGAAAGGGATTCTTTAAATGTCTTTTGTCCTCAGACCTTTAAATTCCACTGTGGGCACACCATGCAAAGCTTTGTGGGACTGAGGCCTTCCTTTTACACCTCTTGCAGAATTTTTTTCTTTGTTTATTGAGTTACGCAAAATATGATTCCATGGCCAAACAGATCCAGCATTTTTGTGGCTTCCCACCCCTAGTGATGGCTGTTGGAAGCAGTGATGGAATATCCCTGCTTTAGAGCATTTGGGGTCATGGTGGTACTGACAGTCCAGCACTCCCTTGGCCTTTCTGAGGCGCTGGTCCAGGTGCTGGTTTTGGGGTGCTGCCAAGAGCCTTTTCACAGAATCACAGAATCATTTAGGTTGGAAAAGACCTCTGAGATCATCGAGTCCAGTCTTTGACTCATGACCACCTTGTCAATTAGACTATGGCACTAAGTGTTACATCCAGTCTTTTCCTGAGTGAAGAAATTTCTGAAGTTTTGAAGCAATTTCTTCTTTCCATGTGGAACTGGCAGCAGTTAGTGCTGTCTGGGAAACCATGTTGGAAGACTCTAGACAGGACACGTAGCACAGATGTCTGCCTTTGGCCTCCCAAACCTTCCACAGCTCCAAGCCCACAGCATCTGGGTCTCCTCCTAAGGCACCCGTTGCAGATGGGGCTGGAGCTGGTGTAGACCCCATGGGCTGGTGCAGGGTGCCAGGCCACCAGGAGGACTCTGTTGGCTACAGCAGGTAGTGTCACACAGGTGGATAAACTGGTTTGTGTGTGCCATCCATGTTGTGTTTGAAAATAGAAAAAAGCAGCAACACAGTATTCTTCTTTACTATTCTAGTTTTCCATAGGGGAAAATGAAGACTAGTGAAGATTCACATTCCTACTTCAAGAATTCAGTCCTATGTTTCCTCTGAACCATGTATTGCCAGATTTAGGATCAGTGAAACCATGTGGATGTATTTCATTGCCATAAATTTAAGGGAATGAAGTGCTTCAAATTAACTCAGGATCCTTGTTTTTGTGATTTTTTTTTTAATTATTCTATTCCTTCTCTAAACTTACTGAAGAAAGCTAAAAGACTAATGTTTCAGATGAGACTACTCTGACATGCACTTAACCCATATATCACTCCCTTAACTTCGTATACTCTGGTTTAGAAAAATCATATGAAAAAATCTTCTCTGTCTACAAAATCTGTTTCTAGTATGGTGGTGGCTTGACATTAAAAAGGACCTGCTGGACATGTCTCACCGGCAAAATGGGATCAAAGTAAGGAAAATTAATCTTTAAATGAGCAAATAATAGTTTATGTATCAAATTATTAATTATTATTTTATATTATTTTATATTATTATAAATTATTATTATCAAATTATAATAATGCTTTATAGCAGCATTATGTAATATCAAGCTATGTATTTGGAATTGAGGAAAGCAAACATTAAATGATGTCTGATAGCAGCAATGCCTTGATGTCCCTTTCCCACTTACTTCATTCCATCATTCAATAAGTTGAAAAACAAACCCAGAAAGACTTCATCTGAATAAATGCACTCAGCATGGGATATCTGCCCTGTTTGCTCCTCAGGCATCTTGGCATCACTGGCAAATTAAGTTTTATAGTGGCAGTAGAGGCATTTTGGAGTAGAGATGAGAGAAGGGAGGAAGGGCTGAACCTTGCTGCTGCTTTGCCTGCCCTAGCACAGATACTGAAGCTCACCCATGGGCTGAAAGGAATTGACTCAGCTCCTTCCTGTCTCCAGGGAAACCTCATCCTCTCTTGCATCTTACTGTCCTAGTTACAGCAACGAGGACCAGTTTATCACTATGTGGGTGTAACCAAAACTGTAATTTCTGATAAACTGTTAATAATGGATCATTCGCAGCAGCTGCTAAAGGCACACCTGACACCTCAGACTACAAGCTGGGTGTCAAAGAACCCTGTGAGACAGGGGAGTGTTTCTGTCTTCACACCAGTGACTCAGTTGTGATTAACTCCTCTCCAGGAGGCATTAACACCTTCACACCCAGCCTGAGGGGTCATGTCTGCTAATGGGCCATTAGGGACTGGCATAACAGGCAGCTGTGATGACCTGGACCATCAAAGATTCCAAAAATATCCCATGAGTCACAGAGTTAAATCACCCATTGTGAAACTCCTCACCCTGTGGGAGGTACTGGGCATTCCCAGCTGAGCATATACATAATCTTCAGGTTTTGGGACTTCTGGTACCACTCATTGGATCCAGAGGAGGACCAGAACCTCAGCAGGACTGCAGCTGCCACTCCTGACAAGACTGCAACCATCATCCTCACTAACAGGTTTCTTTTCCTTTTACTTTGCATTCAGGGGGACCACGTGGTGCTCAGCACAGGGCCTAAGGAACACCATTCTGTTTGTCTCCCAGAGTNTTATTCTATTCCTTCTCTAAACTTACTGAAGAAAGCTAAAAGACTAATGTTTCAGATGAGACTACTCTGACATGCACTTAACCCATATATCACTCCCTTAACTTCGTATACTCTGGTTTAGAAAAATCATATGAAAAAATCTTCTCTGTCTACAAAATCTGTTTCTAGTATGGTGGTGGCTTGACATTAAAAAGGACCTGCTGGACATGTCTCACCGGCAAAATGGGATCAAAGTAAGGAAAATTAATCTTTAAATGAGCAAATAATAGTTTATGTATCAAATTATTAATTATTATTTTATATTATTTTATATTATTATAAATTATTATTATCAAATTATAATAATGCTTTATAGCAGCATTATGTAATATCAAGCTATGTATTTGGCCTTGAGGAAAGCAAACATTAAATGATGTCTGATAGCAGCAATGCCTTGATGTCCCTTTCCCACTTACTTCATTCCATCATTCAATAAGTTGAAAAACAAACCCAGAAAGACTTCATCTGAATAAATGCACTCAGCATGGGATATCTGCCCTGTTTGCTCCTCAGGCATCTTGGCATCACTGGCAAATTAAGTTTTATAGTGGCAGTAGAGGCATTTTGGAGTAGAGATGAGAGAAGGGAGGAAGGGCTGAACCTTGCTGCTGCTTTGCCTGCCCTAGCACAGATACTGAAGCTCACCCATGGGCTGAAAGGAATTGACTCAGCTCCTTCCTGTCTCCAGGGAAACCTCATCCTCTCTTGCATCTTACTGTCCTAGTTACAGCAACGAGGACCAGTTTATCACTATGTGGGTGTAACCAAAACTGTAATTTCTGATAAACTGTTAATAATGGATCATTCGCAGCAGCTGCTAAAGGCACACCTGACACCTCAGACTACAAGCTGGATGTCAAAGAACCCTGTGAGACAGGGGAGTGTTTCTGTCTTCACACCAGTGACTCAGTTGTGATTAACTCCTCTCCAGGAGGCATTAACACCTTCACACCCAGCCTGAGGGGTCATGTCTGCTAATGGGCCATTAGGGACTGGCATAACAGGCAGCTGTGATGACCTGGACCATCAAAGATTCCAAAAATATCCCATGAGTCACAGAGTTAAATCACCCATTGTGAAACTCCTCACCCTGTGGGAGGTACTGGGCATTCCCAGCTGAGCATATACATAATCTTCAGGTTTTGGGACTTCTGGTACCACTCATTGGATCCAGAGGAGGACCAGAACCTCAGCAGGACTGCAGCTGCCACTCCTGACAAGACTGCAACCATCATCCTCACTAACAGGTTTCTTTTCCTTTTACTTTGCATTCAGGGGGACCACGTGGTGCTCAGCACAGGGCCTAAGGAACACCATTCTGTTTGTCTCCCAGAGTGCGGGGTTGTGCATATGTTTTTGGTGGGATAAACCCAGTTTTTCTCTGTATCATTGCATTTATTGTAATCTTTTTAGTAAATTGTAACTCTGACTTGTAATCTCTCTTGAGCTGGGTTCATTCCTCCCACCAGTTTACCTTTACACCAGCACACTTAGCAAGTTTGACTTTGTCTTTTTAATATCATCAATAAGAAAGTGGCTATGAAAATTTTAGGCAAGATTAAATCCTCATGATGTCCAAGTGACAAAATATGGGAGAAGTCACTGCAAAAAAAGTGTGTTCCAGATATATCTTTTGGCATCAGGATCCTGTCTATTTTATTTGAACAGATATTAACCATTATTATTCCAAAGCAGCTTTTTTCCCCCCATGAGGTAAACAAACCATGCATTTTTGGGTAATGCTAGTTTGTGTTGAGGGGATGATTAAATAGAATAATCTTGCTGTTCTACCACTGATTACATACCTGGTGGATTTTATATTTCTGTGCAGTTCTCATCAGGATTAAATCTTTTAATACCAGCTTGGTACCCATTTGTCTAGTTGCATGATGCTAAATTTCATCTCTTTGGCATCTTACCATTGGTAAGCTAGGGGAAGGAACTGGCACATCAACTGTGCTGCATCTTTTCTTTAACTTTTTGGACTTGAAAAAGAAATAATCCTTTAAATTACTTCCCTAGAAACAGCAAATATAGGTCTTAAATTGCATCCCCTATATCTTAAACTGTGTTCAAAGCCTGACATTACAAAATAAGGGGAAAAAAGGGGTTATTTTTTGAATGTAGCATTAACAAAAAGGACGGAAAATGTGTTGGGCACATGCCAAGAGTAACAATCAGGTGGATCAGCGCAGTGAGGAGTAGCTGTCACACTTCCTTTCCTATGAAGGAAAGGAAGCTATTTCTCTGTTTCTTTTATCATAGTAATCAGCCTTTACACTTGCTAGTGAGCTGTAACGACTTTGAGACGTCAGTAGGAGTTTATTACATTTATAGCAGTCAATGCCTTTTTTCCCATTTGCTTGTTTGAAAATGGCATCTTTGTAGAACATCTCACCTGTCTGAATTTCTTTAAATAAATGTAATATAGTCAGTTCAAGGCATAGCTGATAATGGATGTTAGATAATATCTTGGATACAGCAGCATAAATTGTAAGATGACTATATTCTGTCATGATGAATATTAGATAATGATACCTTGTCTCTATAAGAATAACATATTTTATTATTCAGAATTATCTTATGAGCTCTTTGGATTCATGAGAAATAACTTAGTAGAAACCATAAACTATTCAGATTTTGCTGAATATTCTAATCACACTTGCATCATTCTTAATTAGAAGTTGAAGGACTGCCAAAAAAGAGACAGAGGCAGTATATAACAGCTTCCCATTAACTCAGTACTTTTGGAGGGCTGGCACTGTGGGTGCCCTTGTGTTGTAAGCGGGCTTGGATGTTTTCTGTTTCCAGTGTTCTCTGTAGCACAGCTCTTCCAGATGTTCCACATCATCACTGCCCAGCTGTAGGCTCTAAATTTATCACTTGAGAAGGTTTTTCTCATGTGTTTGGTGCTTAGGGTGAGTCAACAAAGTTGCTTGCCTCAGTGAGGCAGCAGGGCTCAGGTCTCCCCATAGGAAGGGTTAAAAATGCTCTGTCGAAACCAGTATTAGCTAAAAGTGATGGTATTTCCTGGTGGTTATACTACTCTGCTGTCCCCTCTGGAGGTGGGAGTAACCAACGGTACTTTATCTGGGAGGTTCTCATGGGAGGTTCATGTGTGTCTGAGTTGTTAATTTGACCAGAGGATGTTGTTGGTACAGTAGGAGCACTGGGCATCCAAACTGAAGGTCTTGAGAAGTGTTTATAAATCTCTAAGACAGATCCTTTAGATCTGAAATTTTTTAACTCTAGAAAGCTAACATTTTTTGATAGGAGAAAAGGAACCCTACCATTTAAGGAGGGCTGGTTTTGACCCAGATTACAGTCTGATTGCGTAGATAAACCCCAACACTACTGATTATTTTTGCAAGGGTCTCTGAAGAAACATATGCCTTAAAAGTGCTGCTTTTCTAAGGATGAGTAATGTGTCATCTGGGGAAATGGTGAAATACAAAAGGCATTCCAGTCTATGTTTTCTCCTTGATTAGCACATGGTTAGCACAGAAGATGGCATGCTGGGCAGGACAAGTGAATGCTTGCAAGCGGAGAGAGCAATAAGGGTCTGCAGTCTTACTGGTTCCAGATTTTCACAGCTTTGTATTTTATGGTATGATGTGTTCAGAGACAGCATAATATGTGTTATTAAAGGAGTGTATTTTTATCTTGGGCTAAAACAAGAGGTTCCCAGCAATTTTGTGTAGTCATGGTGTGAAATCTCCTAAGCTTCAAAGGAGGTGTTTTTGCTACATGAGCCACAAAACAATCAGGAGGGCTCTACTGTTTTTACAGTATATATTGTGAAAGACAGTAAGTGATGCAGAATGCCCAGGGATATAGAGTAAATTATGAGAGGCGTTTGTCTGAAGAAAGCAATGACCACAAACTCCATTATGAACACACATTTCACATACTCACAGATATGGGGAGATATATATTGAATGGGGTGACATCAGACTGGTGACCTGTCACTAGTGGGGTTTCACAGAGCTCCATCTTAGGCCCTCTGCTCTTCAGCATCTTCATAAATGACTTGGACACAGGACTGAAAGGGACACAAAGTAAGTTTGCAGATGACACAAAACTGGGAGGAGTTGTTGACTCTCTTGAAGACAGAGAAAGCCTGAAGAGACACCTCGACAAATTGGAGGACTGGGCAATCACCAACCATATAAAATTCAACAAAGGAGGGTGCCAGATTCTGCACCTGGGATGGGGCAACCCTGGATGTTCCTACAGACTGGGGAATGAGATGCTGGAAAGCAGTGCCATGGAAAGGGACCTGGGGTCCCTGGTTGATGGCAGGTTGAACACGAGTCAGCAGTGCCCTGGCAGCCAGGAGGGCCAACCCTGTCCTGGGGGGCATCAGGCACAGCATCGCCAGCTGGGCAAGGGAGGGGATTGTCCCGCTCTGCTCTGCACTGGGGTGGCATCACCTTGAATATTGGGGGCAGTTTTGGTAACTGCAATATAAGAAAGACATTCATCTATTAGAGAGTGTCCAAAGGAGGACAACAAAGATGGTGAAGGCCCTTGAGGGGAAGCTGTATGAGGAGTGGCTGAGGTCAATTGGTCTGTTCAGCCTGGAGAAGAGGAGACTGAGGGGAGACCTCATTGCAATTCTGACTTTCTTGTGACAGGAAGAGGAGGGGCAGGCACTGCTCTCTTCTCTGTGGAGACCAGTGACAGAACATGAGGGAATGGTCTGAAGTTGTGTCAGGGGAGGTTTACGTTGGGTATTAGGAAAAGGTTCTTCCCCCAGAGGGTGACTGGGTGCTGGAAAAGGCTCCCCAGGGAAGTGGTCACAGCACCAACCTTGACAGAGTTCAAGCAGTGTCTGGACAATACTCTCAGGCACATGGTGTGACTCTTGGGGGTGGTCCTGTGCAAGGCCAGGAGTCAGACTCGATGATGCTTGTGGGTCAGCTAGGCATATTCTGTGATCCCAAATGATTGCCACGGAACTCCTTTCACTGTGGATGACAACTCTTGCTATTAGTTTTCAGCTTCTTTGCTGAAATGTCAGTGATCTGGTCTTGGAAGTTTACATCAACTCCAGAGAATTTGTGTTCTTAGAGTCCATATGGCAAGGCAAAACCTCTCCAAAATATTTTAGAGCCAGGGCTTAAACCTATTCCAGCTGTGCAGACCTGTCAGATTTTGCTCCAGGAGTATTTTCTGCTTAAAAGCCTACCTGGTCTGCATTTTCTTAGATTAACTTGCTGGGTACATATGGAATTTGGAATATACAATAGTGCCATATTTTACAACACAGAATTTTTTCAAAGGTGGAAGAAGTACAATAAAATTTCACCTCCTCAGTAAGGCTTGGTTCCCTTTTGGCAAACTAAGCAACATGTTCTTGAGGCAAAATGTCAAAACCAGTACTTTAAATGTAGGCAAAAAATTAATGCAAGAATAAATGTTATGAAGTACAGGAGTAAATATTGTACTTTTTTATGAGCTCACAAAAAGATGCAATTCCCCATGTGGAGATAATTTTTTTGTGATAGCTCTAGAGGGAAATTTCCTGCTCTTTTTTTCTTGCTGGATTTTCAAATGAACAGTAGTCCCTGAAATCCTGTTTGGCTGAAGAGATTCTGAAAAAAATACCTTCATTAATTAATTGGAAAAGAGAAAGCGAAAATGAAAGAAATCTTGGAGATATTCCCTTCATGTTCAGATCATTTAGAATTACATCCCATAAGACACTCTCAAAAAACTGTGCAGGCAAGAGTGTATTTTTAAATACTGAAGTTTTTAGCAATTGCTATATAGTTATGTATATACAGCACTATAGTTATGCACATTTATGTCTGTGAGGGTGCAGATGTATCTCTGGTTTTGAAATGTTTCCCAGAACCTCTTTCTGAAAATCCTTGATTAAAGAGGACAGGTACTTGGGGAATCCATCGGGCCTGATGACTTGCTGTGATATAATTGAAAGTCTGCTGAGCTCTAGAAAATATTGAATAAGTTTTTAAAAAAGGTGATGATGATATATACCCTGGACATAAGACACATGTAAAAATTTGGGAAATAAATTGCTGCCGCAGTATCAGAGGAATAATGTTTATGTGCTTCCATTTAATTCAGCTCTGGCTTGCCAGTGGCTCAGAGTCTGTGAAAAGATAAAAATGAGCCCACAGTCTGGGTCTTTAGAGCTGGCTGAAGAACCTCCCAGATTTTGATGGAGAGAGGTGATGTCACACTGATTTTTGCTAAGTTGCAGTCCCCAAAATTCCAGTTCAGCTGTATGTACCAGAGGCCATAGTAAAGAGGTGGTTGTCACCTGGAGATTGACAAGTATGTACAGTCAGGTCCCTGGTGCTAGTGGCCATCAAGCATACAGCTACAAGAACTTCAAAACACCTCATGTGGTATTTTTACAAGAACAGAAAAATATACTCCTTCAGAATCATCAGCTCATGGGCTAAGTTGAGAAGTTCTGGCTACCTGATGGAGATCGAGGTCACTAAATGCCAAGTAATATACACATGGGAAAAAAATCCACAGTGTACCTAGACAGTTATGGGCTGTAATTACTAGGAATTATACAAAGCACCCCTTTCTTAAAACACTTTGTGCATTCCAGTGGTCGGAAAGGGAAATACGCTGTTAGAAATTAATTAAGAGGAAAGATGAGAACTGAAGAGGAAGCATCTTTTTGCCCCTGTATAAGCACATGCTGCCCTCGTATCTTGAATATTACTTTATCTAAAAAGAGAATACCTGTGTTAGGGGACTGCGCCAGAAAAGGGAATCTGGAATGACCTAGCACATGGAATAGCTTCTGGAGAGGGGACTAACTGTATTAGGACTTGAGTTTGTAGAGAGACTAAGAAAGAGATGAGAAAAATCTACAGAGAAATAAAGGTATGTAGAAGGCACATGATTATTTGTTGCTTCTCAAAGAGCATGGTTACAGCAAGGTCCTGGGGTACTGACTGCAGGAAGTGGGAAGAACACCTTCAGGAAGAACCAGGACACATACAGGATATTCTCACATTGTTTCAGTATCTGCCACTGAGAAGACACAGGGATAAAGAGGCTTCTTGTCTGACCTGGTGTAGCTGTCTTTGTATCAAATGCAGCCATCAGTCCAACTAGTACTGTGTACAGTTTGAAAATGAACAGTTCAGGTACAGGGATGTGTCAGTTTAGAAATTATGTCTCTTATGTCAATAATGGATAAGCCCACATCATACATGATCCATTTTATGTGATCTGACCTTCAAATGTGCCTTGTTGTGTGAATTTCATTATCTCTGTGTGGTAAGTTTCACATCAGGTTTACATCAGATTAACATCAAGTTAATGACTTTGTTCTAGAAATGTGCTGATGGCCCCAGTGGGCTGGACCTTTAGCCTGATACCTCTTCCCAACACTGCATTTATAGCAGTCCAGTCTTTGCTACCAATGTGTTAGGTGATTTGGCCAGGGAAGTAGGTGTATCTGGGCTAGGGCTGTCACTGATAACCCATGTGATACAGGCCAGGAGAACTGATTGATTTTTCAGGGATCACCTCCCAGCTTATGAGTGGTCCATCCTGACAAGAAGGAAATCAAGCAAAGGTGGCAGGAGACCTGCATGAGTAAACAAGCAGCTTGTAAAAGACCCTGGGAGTCCTACAAAGGCCCACAGAGTTGTTGAGAGGATTGAAGCATTTGGCATGAGGACAGTCTGAGAGAGCTGTGACAGTTCAGCCTGGAGAACAGAAAACACAGGGCGGGGATCTCGTCAATGTGTATAAATACCTGAAGGGAGGGTGCAAAGAAGATGGAGCCAGGCTATTCTCATTCTTGTCTTGTGACAGGACAAGAAACAATGGGCACAGTTTGAAATAAGGAAATCCACCGAGTTTCCACTGAAACTTAAGAAAAAGCTTTTTTTTTAACTGTAGATGTGGTCAGTGCTGGAAACGCTCTCCCAGGGAGTCTGAGGAGATCCTTGGAGATACTCAAAACCTGACCCACAGTTCTGAGTGTCTTGCTGCAGCTGATGCTGCTTTGAGCAGGAGGTTGGTCTAGATGATCAAGAAGTACCTTCCTGCCTTAGAGATATTGGTTAAACCATCAGTGTTGGAGCAATTGCAGCTGTGTGAACAGCTGGCTGCCATGCACTCATGTTGCAACTCTTCGGCAGCAAATCTAATGGAAAACTTTAGGGGAAAAACTTTTTTCAAGCTCGTTATATACAGATGTGTCCATACAGGTACAAATGTAGTGGATGGATATTTCATGTGTAATTTGCCTAAGTGCCTGGGGTTCTGTATTTTTACCTGCAGTAATTTCTCTGTGCAATAGTGATGTGCCTGCACAGCTATTCTGTTGTCCACTTTCATACTGGAAGGTGTTAATGAAGGTGCCTAACATCCCACTCTGATTAATCTCTGGCAGCCTATGCCTAATCATCATTTTGAACTTCAAGTCCTAATAAAATGCAGCATTTTCAGCTGTATTTAATGTATTGTGATGTAAAACTTTTGTTAGAGAGAGGGTGCTAAAACAGTTTTACAGAAAATGGTTTCATTCAGTCTCCTGAAAAAGTCTTGATTAAGACTGAACAATGACATAGAAGTAAAATTTTTACTTTTGTGGGGTAAACATATGTTTATTGGATCAATGCATTGTGGATTTTGCACAGGTATTTTTTTCCAGAATTTTGTAAACCACTTTTCAATGATAATGACAAATAAAGACTCCAAGGAATGCTGCAGCTGGAGGGTAGAAAAGGAAGAATGCTCTAAATATCAGGTCAACAGATTTCTTTGTGTGTGTTTGCAGCAAAAGAAGAAGGAGTGTTGCTCAGACCGCTAGTTTATCTTGTTCTAAGATAAATGCTCCACAACCTTTTTAAATCATGTTTCTGTGGTTTAGAGATAAGAAAATTAATTTTTGAGAGTTCAGTGATGGAATGAAGATTAATTTATCATAGTCTGCAAACTGTTGTTCAATTTGGCTTTGTCAAAACACTTAGTGTATAGTTAAAGAATGGAAAGCTCAAAGGTTTCAGACCTTTACAATCAAAGCAGAACACAAGTTTGCCTCACTCAGTGCTTTCCTCTGAAACAAAAACTGCTGTGATGTGGTGTGGAGCTGGAACTAGTGAGGGATATATCTGAGCTTGGGGGAAAGAATGTGTATTGTATGAGTGCTATGAAATGTAACAGCTGAGAAAGGCAGTGGTAAGTGCGTGCTCTATGGGCACTGTTGTATTTGTTGTTGATACACTAGTGGTTTGTGTTTGTCTTTTAATCTGATTTTCAGAAAAGTAGCTGAAATCAAGCTATGTATTAGAGGTATGGTACCCCCTGCTTTAAAGTACATCAGATTCATAGCCTGAAGTCCTATCCCTCTTAAGAGATGTTATCTTTCACAGTGATGCAAACAAATAGGGAGCACTCTTGAGACAGGAACTGCATCTGCCCTTAATCCAGCTGAGGAAGTGTTTCTCCTTGACAAGTTTCAGGAAGGTGCAGAAGACAAAAAAGAATAGAGAAAACTTCATTTCACCCTGAGGCATTAGAACTGTGCAATGGGTTGAATACGTAATATGTGTTTCAAAAGGAAACTAATAAAAAATCCCAAACCCTAAACTTTTCTTTTGATTGCATATGTATCTTGGTGATAAGTATGTTTGGCAGAACGGGGAGAAGACACTGCTGGAAGAATCTGCAGGATTTGACTTGAATGCACACAGATCTGTCATATATGCATTCAGAAATGTAAATCCTACCTGGTTCCTTCTGACATTAGGTCTGGATTATGCTCTTCAGGGAGAATCATGACCTCATGGGACTGCTCATACTCCATTGAAGCTTCACTGTGATTTTTTATTGTACACTAAAGTGATGTGGCCAAAAGATTATGGGAGATTAATCTGAAAAATGCCCACAAGCTGATGTGGAATCAAATTATATACACTGAAGCTGAAGAACAAATCTGTTGGCTAAAATGTGCTGATTTGCATAAAACATTATAATTTCTAGGAAAATTTACAGAGCAATCTCCTTTTATTCTGTACTGCATAATAGCTTCTCATTTTTATTCAGGTCTTGAAAATTTGGAACAAAAGGGATGTGCTGAAAAATAGTATGACAAGGCAAGTTCCCTTGACAGTGAAAGCAAGAATTGACTTGGTACACGAGGACAAATCATCTTTTTGAGTTTGGTTTTTTTGTGTTTTTTTTTTTTTTTTTTAAGGAGAAGAAGATAAAGATCCCTGTATAAATACTTATGTAGAACAGATAGTTAAAAATAATATAGATAACTTGTAAAAAATAAAATACACCTCTCCCTCCCCCCCACAACCTGTATGTGCTTTGTTTTTTAAAAAAGAGAAATTAAAAATACTTGAAGTATGAACAGGACATTTAATCAAATAAGCCTAATTTCAGGAGATTTAAACATTTTCTGCTCCTGCTGAAACTCTGTAGAGCAGATAATCAGTTTGCACATCCCACTGGGAAAACTTTAATTAGAGTCATCAAATGAGGCAGACTATGGTGTTCTTGCGCTGGGTGAGAAGTGCATTTTTTAATGAGTTCCTTGTGATTTTTGAGGATAGTTGTTGGATGAAGCTGTACTGCAAAAGTAATGCAGCCTATTTCAAAATAATAATTTATAGTTTGGTGCACAGAGAACATGAAGGAAATGAGGAAAAAAATGAGGGGAAAAAAGCTAATGCTGGAGAACAGCCATCGGGCTGAGCTAAGCCAGGAGATCAAAGAGAGAACTGTGATGCAAGAGTTTCATCTCAGGATATTGCTGTAACAATTATTTTACTGCTATTTAAATACAAAAACAAGTCCCCATACAGGGTGGAAATAAATGAAGGATTAAGCTGGAATGCTTTGTCTTAATGAGAAATCAAGGAATTGAAAAACAGGAACTTTAATTTTCTGTTTAAGTTCAGTAACTTCTCAGAAGCTTCATTCTAGCTTGTTGTGGTGTGGTGATGTCTGGTGGGTTGTGGCAGCTGACCAAGCAGTGAGGTGGGACCTGTTATCTCAGCTTTCATGATTCTTACAGGCTACTGACACTACAGAGATACATTGCTTTGGTTTTGGCTTGAAATAGTCACAGTGCTGGGAATAATATTTTGATTTCCTTTCCACGGGGTATGTATCTGTGTTCCTGTCTGCCTTCTCGGTTAATTTTCCCTCATTATGTTTCTAGGACACTCCTCTGATTCCCTCCTATCAGTTGTGTTTCTAGAGTGCTGCACTACGAGAGGTGTCACGAGGCAGAGATGATAGACTGGGTACTGATCTAAAACTAGTACTACTTATTGTGCCTCCAGCTTCTTGTTTTTAAGGTTGCTAATCTCATTTTTTGTTTACTTTCTACTCCATGTGACCATAAAGCAGGAATATAATTTCTCCCTTAATTCCATATTGATTTAGGCTCCAAATTTATGTAAGAAATAATAAAATCTTGCCTAATTCTTCAGTAATAAAATCAAAGAATAATTTGAAAAGACCTTTAAGATCATAGAGTCCAACCATAAACCTAAGACTGTCAAGTCAACACCAATAGTACATGTAAGAGGCAACAAAACGGCACAGCATAGGTGACCATAAATATTAAATCATAAGTGCAGTCATCATGCACTGAACAGGTAGTGGAAAGACTTGATTTCTTTCTGTGTTCATTTGATTGAGAATAATATTGACAATGTAACCCATTTTGTCAAGACACGAGCTAATGGAATTATTGTGAATGGAGTATTGTTAGGTGCATCTGAGTAGGAATAATCTTGGGTGATCTGAATTTAATGGGATGAAGGGATGAAGACCAAGAAGGATATTTAATATATTTTTAGAGGAAGGGGGGAAAACTGAAAGGAAATGGTCATACTGTGACAAGAGGATGAATTCATAGATCTGTTTTTCTTACAGACATGAAAGAGAACTCCTCATTGGATCAGTCTGTTAGCTCATGAAACAGCAAATAATCACTGAAATGGCCTTCACAAATGATGCTTATTTGTTGTTATTGTGTCAACAACTTCAGGAGGGAGGCCAGTGGGTTTTGAAAACTAGCACATTCCCACACATACATCTCTCTGGGTGTCTATGTAGGGAGGCAGGCAGAGTGTATGAGCCTGTTCTGACAGGGCTACAGCCACAGCTGGTTTCAGCTCCTCGAGGACAGAATGACTTTGCACCCTTGCTCAGCAATAAATTCCATTGCAATTTGCTTTCATTGGAAGTGTAAATACAGGGTACATTCTTAGGAATGGCAATAGAGACTTATTAGAATGAACTGCAGAGATTTTAAGAGAGGAGAAAACTACTGAAAAGTAATTCTAAATCCCCAGATTTGGTTATTGGTTTGGGTTTGCTGTTGCAAATCTACTATGAATATCTAACATGTGTTTAACTTCAAGAGGATACTCTCAATGTGAGAGCTTCTGAGCAGGGGTACTTGTTAAAGCCACTTCCACGTATTCCAGCCCACTGCTGGAGAACTTCATTTCTCAATTTTCCATAGCATACTTTAAAATCTCCGAAATACATACAACAGTAGATATAGAGAATATATCAATCTGTGGCACATATTTAAAAAAAAAAAAAAAAAA
>VXBX01001166.1:503910-645946 GCA_013400415.1 Scytalopus superciliaris
AGAAAAAAAGGATGGGAAGTGTAAAATACATGACATAAGTATGAGAAAGGAGTCTGTCTATACTGAAGGAGCTGCATGATGTGGAGTAATCAAAGTGTCAAAGGGTTATCTTGCTAGTGTATATTTATAATTACTGGTGATAATAGTCACCAGAAAGAGAAAGAAGTTAAATATTCTGGTCAAGCCACACTATTATAAACCCCTAATTATTCTTTTTAGAATCCAGATGTACGCGTGAGAGAGAAGAGCTGTGCAGAGAAGACAAAATGCCTTCACTTAAGCATCATTCCCATGGCTTCCCAGACAAGAAGACTGGAGGATCTTCCTACTTCCTTTTCCCACCCCTCAGTATCTGGCACCAAAAAATGAGGTCATTCTCTTTCATCCTGCCCAGCTGCACCTTTTTGTCTCTCTAACTCCTTCTCAGGTCTGCAGGCTGAAGGCATTGCTATCTTTGGGGTGAGTCCATTCCCAGGGCTCTGAATCCTTGTATAACACTGGCAGGCAGTAGTGGTGCAGAAAAGGTTTGGGTTGAGACTTAGTGTTTTGTTCTAACTCCTCATTTGTTTATATCAAGAAGAGCTGAGAGGATGCCTGGAGTATGGTGAGTGCCCCAATGACATTAAAAGACCCATCACAAGACTTCATTTGCCCAAGGAAGGGCAGTGTTGTGAAAACAGATGTTCCCTGGAGTAACTGGGAGCAATCTTCACTCAGCTCCATCTCCAGCTGAAGTTAGTATTTGTGACAAAGAAATTAGTCATTTACTTTCTCTGAGGCTTTTTTTTCTTTGCCTGAACAGCCCAAACCCCTCATTTGCAGTAAGTTGAAGGTATTCCAGTGCCCTGAATGATACTCAGTGTGTTAGTGCCTTCTCGGATGCTGAATGGTCCTTTGCATCCAGGTGAATCAGGGCACCGAGTGGCCCATAGCTGTTGATGGAGACCATCAGCTGTGATTATACAGGGTTTGGTGCAAGTTGCAAAGAGCCAGTCAGTACTGGTATCCACCTTGCTCTGTCCACAGTGGGTCAGCACCTATGCTAGGCCATTCAGATCTGTCTTTGTGCCTGCATGTAAACTGCAGTCCCATGTTCTGACCAAAACCTGATCTTTATTTCTTCAAGCGTAGCTTAATGAATCCACATCTCTAATGTACGTATATTAATCTGATGTCAGGTATTTTCAGACCTCCTGTCTGCAGTGGGAGCTGAATGCAAACTGCAAACTAGGCATGTAGTCATAGCACTGAGTACAGGACAATGTTTGTGGTATTCCATAAAGAGCAAAATACAGTGACGTTCAGATTTTTTTTATTTTAAATTTTTTTTTTATTTCATGGCTAAACTACTAAGCAATAAGATGAGTGAAATGGTGCAGTTAGTGCTGATCAGTGAATGCTTCTTAAAGGTCAGGAAATGTCATCTCATTCTTTGTCAGTCACAAAGGCTGGGTCGCTGCTCGGTGTGCGTGAGAGAAAGGTAGAGAGGCTCAGTTTGGGGGGAAAATAGTCCTGAAGGCTTCTATTTTCTCTATCATCACCCATGCATGTGTTTCAGCCAATATTGCTGAAAGCTGGGGATAATTACAAATGTAAATTCCTGAAGGTCAAAGTCTTGATGTTCTAAGAAGCCCTTGGCAATTATTCGGCCAAAATCCATCTTAAAGGTCTCAGGCCAGCATTGTCTTTGTGAGTGTTACTGTACTGCAGTGCCATCAAACCCTCATTTAAATTCAGTCTTAAATGAAAAGAGAAGGAGTTTAATTACGGCATCTTAGTGCAGAGGAGCATTAATTAATTTTTAAGTGTGTTACGTGTAATAGGATAATTGCAGGAGAGGGCTCTGCGGGGTCGGCATGATGGATACTTACTCTCAGGGAGAGTGGAGCACCATTTGGGAGTGAGAGGACAGCAAAAAGCTGCTTTAGGAGTGATCAATGCTCTTAGGGATTTTTTGCCAGATTTTATTGTCACATGCACTGGAGCCAGACCCTGTGGCTGGGGAGGCTGGTGTTGGCAGCCAAAAGCCCCACAAAGTGCTCTTTTTCACCAGCCTATTAGTATGTATTGTTTCTCCTGTTGTTTGCATCTCATTGCTGTAATCTCTGATGCAGGTTCATATTTTTTTCATATCCAGGAGTAGAAGTGCCAGAGGCAGTAAGACTTACTGAAAAATAGCAGGGTTCAGACAAGCTCTTGCTTTGGCTGAGACCGCTGGCAGGTGCTGAAGGGGAAAATTTGTCCCACTGATAGATACAATGGAATACTCTTCCTAGAGGGGAAGTTGCCTTCTAATCCAGTGCAATTATTCTTTGGCTTATTCACTAAAATACTTTAAAAAAAATATTTATATATTTAACGTTCTCATCTATATTTTAGCATGCCAAACATTACTTAAAGGTTTCTGCTTTTCTGTGAAAATAGTGTCTTTGGGGAATCCTTTAAAGATATTTAGCCCTTTTGGTATCTTCTGGCAGCACCTTCCCCAACATAATCCCATGGGAAACATTCTGCCACTCCTATAGAATATATTACTCTTTATTAGTTTATTTGTATATCCTGAAGTTTATCTTTTCAGTAAGGCTAAAGTGCTAATTTCATGGCATTTGCTGTTTTCACACATTTCTTGTCTATACTCTCATTAATTATTATTTTAATATTTTCAATGTCTGCAACTCTTTGTTACAGGCATTCTGTGCTCCTAAATATTTATTTGCTCTTATGAGATGAATTTTCTTCTGACTGCACTTTTTGTGAGATGCAGTTTCCTAAGGCAACAGAGTCTTTAACCTTTTCAGTAACACTTTATGTGTTAATTACTATATTCTTTATAGCTGGCTTGCTTTTTTTCCTTTTTGTTGCCATTGTCTGTTTTCATTACATCTTTGCTAAGCTATTGCAGTGACCTCCTGACCAGGTCCTTTAGCAAACATATCTACATTTCACATCAGAACAGAATGCTGGGTAAGGGAGATCCAGCCACATAACTGTGATAGGACTGCATATTTATATAAAACAAATATTTAAGTACGGTTTGCAATTTCTGAGTCTTGCAATAATACAACCAGTGTCAGATTCCTATTAAGTCAAAAATCCAGTTATTTAACCAGACTGCACTGAACTAGAAGAAGAGAAGATGAGAGAGAAGAATATTTCATTTCAGACTGGAACAGGACTTCACAAAATCTGCATCACAGTGATACTAGCAGGGGTTCTAATTTTTCATTTTTTTTTCCCTCTTTTGCTGTTTGGTTGTTTGCTGCCTCTACTTATCAAAAGCAATGAGAAAAGAGCGTAAGGACCTGAATTGTGCTGCTAATTCTGTGGTTATTTCTGATTAAATTGCTTTCCTGTCCTTTGATTTATGAGGAAGGAGAAACATAAATGAATGACTAAAGGATTCAGCTGCATAACTCCCTTTAATTTCTGTGGCTGCTATCTGGTTGAACACTGCAAGAGTCTTTAAACATCCTTACTGGTGCCCACAGTGTGCTGAATATGATAGAAAATGTCTGGTTCAGCTCTGCAGAGCCTGCAGTCTAAGAAGACAGGAGCAGAGTGATACTATGAGTAAAAATTATTCTATAGATTTATTGTGTTTAATGATTAACCATGTTGTTTACTCCCTTTCTGCAGAACTTCTCAGAGGAGTGAATTGTTGTTGGACATATGTACTGTGGTTGAAGATGAGTGGGGAAGGACCACCTTCATGTGTCAGATGCAGAGAAAGATCACTAGGAGGTCATAAGCTCATTGCTGACGTCATTATTCTGTTGCTGTCACATGGTGGCAATGCTCACCTCACGAAGCTATAACTTGGGAGTCTTGGGCTTTTGCTACATGCTACCATGCATCTTAAAGCCAGTCATTTAATACTTCTGTCCCAGTCTTCTCTGGAGATATTTCTCGTTCCCTAACTCAGTGGTGAATTTGCTAAACTACTCTGAAATGCTCAGGCAGTAAGGCCGATCATGAAGTGGTGTACGAAGCAGCACAAGAGAGTGGGAAGAATTCTGGGAGATGTTGGTGTGTTTCAGTCTTAGAATGTGAGACATTTTGTCTGGGTGACAAAACAGTCCCTTCTGCCTCTTTCAATACGTAAGGGGGAAAACACGCAAAGAATATGGTGAAATAGCAGCAAACCCCAGTAGAAAAGGCAGATGGTGCTTACTGAGGAGCAGTGGGTGACTCTCCTCTTGCTGGTGCTGGAAGCCACAGCACCGCTCACATGTATAGATTGTAAACTCACCAGGAGGACTTTCTCTTCCTGCTTATACTGTGAAGAAAGTCATGGTTCATTTTGGATGCTGTTAGGCTAAACATGCATACATATGTGTAGAACAGAGAAGCACTGGGCTCTCCCAGGATGCAGGAATGGAAAAGCTCTCTGGGATTCTTGGGTCCAGTCCACAAATGCTCTCAGTAGCCATATCGCAGGAGGCTTTGAGATGTCTTCTTTTCCAGCCAGTGAGGGCGTTTGCCCGTGACTCCCGCTGCAGTGACTATTGCAGAGTAACACTCTGCTGATGGAGCAGTTCAGCATTTAGAGACTAAATTTAGGAAACTTACTACTCCACTCTTGTATTCAGACAGAGCACATCACAGTTCAGGATGCTCTGTAAAAATCATACTATTTCTAATTTAGTTTTTGAAGTGTATTTCTCTTTGTCTTTTTTCCTCTCTCTCTATTTTAAGATAACATACTTATTTCAGCACTTCATACTGCTGCCTGGTTTCATTTTGTCTTGCTTTGGCTCCTTCCATTAGTGATAGGGAGAAGGAAGTACACGTATTTAGTCCTTACCCAGTAGTGCCATTTATTTACTTGCTGATGAATTATGCTGACATTGATCCCTCGAGAAAACTTTTCCATGCAACTGCGAGACGAACTATTCACTTAAGAACATTGCCTGCCCTGATGTGTCCACAGGACCAATCGCCTGCATCTGGAGAAGACAGAAATGAAATGAAATCACAAAAGAAAACGAGGAGGAGAAAACAGGAGAAGCAGATATATTTTGTGCCACAATACTTCTGCATCTGTTTGCATGGCAGAGCCCAAAAGATGAAGTTGTAAGAACTGCTTTTCTAAGCACCCTACCAGAACTTGCTTCCTTTGCCCCATGTGCATCTCTTTCTTGGCTGTGGTAAGCAGAAAGAATGGATCAGCAAGCCATGCTGTTTAATCTTTCCCTTTCTCTAGCCAGGTCATCTTTCATGGTTTCAATGTAAAGTGCAATGTAATATCTGTGTGGCCTTTTGGATTAACTCTCTTTCATCTGTGCTGACTGAGAAAAGCTGTGTTTTTATAAGCATTAGCTACAGACCATCTCTAAGAAATTACAGCATCAGAAGCCATTAACCAGTATGTAGAAAAGAATGGATATCATTGAGACCTGTTTTGCTTATTTTTTAACTATTTCCAGATGGAACACTGGTGAAAGTGCTATTTAACACTTATTTTCTTGCTGGGGATAGAAGCTGTTTATAAATTGCCTTTAATCTCTGATAAACTGTGGTAAACTGGTGAGCTTATTGCTGTCTGAAAAAAAAAAAAAGGTCAAGCAAATTACTTTTCTATCATCAAGACTGAGTATCTCCTATGTTTAGATCCATGTCAGAGGCCACTGTTTGACTCCCACATATCTGGAGGTTTCTGCCTTTTCTCTTGTGGCCACAGGTGGCAAGAGGGGGTCAGAGACAGAAGATGGGCTCATGGCTAAGTCCCTGCATCAGTGTAACTCTTCAGTATTTTAACATTAACTGCTTAATTTCTGTTGCCTGTAAAAGGTACTATTAACTTCTTAATGTTCAGTCTTAAATAACAGCAGCTATTCCCGTCATCTCACAGAACCCAGCACTTATTTGGTAAGTTTGTAAGCTCTATCTGTGGGATGGACCCCACCGTGGGTTTTCAGGACAGGAGCAAAGTAATTGCAGAGCTTGCCTGAATTTAGACAAGAAACCCAGGGCAAATCTCGGACTTTCTGACCTGTGCCTTTGGCTGGGTGCTGTTGCTTGTATTGCGAGCCATTTTTTCCTTGGTTGGGTTGAGCTGAGTTAATGTTTATGTTTATTCTACTGTTGTACTACTAAATTCATTCATTTGACAACTTTCATTGTGAGCCAGGTTATTGTTGTATTTCAGCTTTTGAAATTTAGCCATTTCTGCTGTACACTTCATAACTGCACGGAAGACAGAGAGTCTTTGCATTTTCCTTTTGGAAACAGTGGCTCAGTTTGCTGGAAGGAATATGCATCATGAAATCAGATGTTTCTAATTGCTCCTTGTTTCAGGAGTTGCTATTGAACACTGAAAATCATCCTTAATGCATGAGTAAGCCTGGTGAACAGATAGATTTAAAAAACATTGACTCAAAATAAATTTCTCTTGGAAGCAGAATAATCGTTGACTAATTCTCATGGGAGAGAGATGTGAATTTCTTGCAGGCTTTTTTGAACAATAGGACTTGAAAGAGGCTCAGTGAAAAGAAAAAATAGTGTTCTTAATCTTGTAACATTAATATTGTTGATTGCCTTTTGTCATTAGGGCATTTTCCTTATATTAACAAAATTTCATACAGTTCTCAGGGAGACAGGTATCTTCCAAGAAATGCCTGTAAGGAAAAAATAATTGTGCTATTGTCACCGTCCAGAGCAATATAATTCCTCAACTGACATCATAGCTCCTGAAACATTTTCTTTGGAAAGAAAACAAATGTTCTAAGGCAAAGTAACTCAAAATAAACCACTAGAGGAAATTACTATTTGTGGGTACAGATTTCTTGCACATGAAAGTGAGGTTTTGCAAGGGGAAGACTTTAATTCCAGGTAGGAGGGAATGCCTGTGTGCTTGTGTGTCAGTGTCCCTTCGGCCATATGGCAGCAGGCAGCACCCAGCAGCAGCCGAGGCAGTGCCTCCCCCTGTGCCTGCTGGGTCCTGAAAGAACCAGGTTTTGTGCAAACCTGTGCAGGGAGGGGGTAGGGCTTGGGAAATGTGGGCAGGTCAGAGTTCTCAGAGGTATTGCAGTATTTGGATCCAGATACGTAAGACTGTCATTAAGAACAGCATCCAGTGATGTTGGGTGCCTCCAGCTTTAGTTGCTCAATCTGAAATGCTTTGCTGGCATCCAGAAAATGCAGACCCTCAAAATCATTGGATGTCGAAAATTTTTGTCTCCCCTGTTTTCATAAAGTGATGAAGTCAGTGACTGTGAAGGCAAGCACTGAAGCACTGGGAGCATGGAAGCACGGGAGATTTGGTTGTGTGCAGCTGGGGCAGCCTCAGTGTGTGGGGAGCCTTCTCTCCAGAACATGTAGTTGAGGTCTGGGGACTCCTAGACTGGAGCTGTATAAGGTGCTGTATAAGAGTGCTTAATAACAACACTCCCTGACTAGCAAGTGCACATATCACTCTGACCTTCCTCTTAAATAAAATATGAAAAATAGATAATTAAATCCTGCTTCTAATGGGGTTTGAATTCTAAACCAAACCTATTTCTGATGTGCATTTTTCATTAATACTATACCATAAAATGTAATTTAAACAACCTTTATAGCCCAACCAACTCATTTTGCTTATTATCATAATGGGAACATACAGGCAGTATAAATATAAAAATTAAAACTAACTTGATTTTTTCTCTGCTCCCTCCCCTTACTGAATCCAGTTAAAAACATAAAACTAAGCCTGTTGTGGCCCTGTTATGCTTTGTGCCAATACCATCTGTGGGTTAGAAGATAATGAACTTTATTCCTATCAAGACTATTAAAAATATTTTTCTCATAAGCAATGGCTAATGTCTATCTTGCATCTGCCTAACTCATTTCCTTTGATGTCTTAGATTTAAACCAAAGGTTTTGTAATGAGAGGTTTTGACGAGTTAGTTATGCAGACCTTAGCAGCCAGCCCCAGCAGTCAGTGTGAGACAAATCACATATCAAAAAGTGACTGTCGTCATCCTGAAAAATATGAAGAGACGTAAGCAATGTGAAAGCAAGCCAGCAAAAAAAGCTCCAAACGCTTTTCATGTTTAAAGCAGGCTTTAGAGATAGGGATGTTTTCTTTTTCTCTTTGTTCTTTTCATGCATAGTCAGATTTTTGGAGCTAAAACAAATTTTTAATTTCTGAAGTGCTGTTTTAGTTGTTGTTCCTGTATATGGAGTAAAAGATTGTCTATGGGAAATGTTTGAAAGAGGGCACATGACAAATAACTCACTGCAAAGACAGACAGGGCTGATCTGTATGGAATTTGCAGTTAAACTTCATCAATAAAAAAGCAGCGTGTCTTGCTTTAGTGGTCTATGAGCAGGACGGTTTACGTTATTTTAGAGCTCTGTTATAAGGGAAAAATACCAGAGAAGTAATTAAAATGTGATTGTGATAACAATCTTCAGGCATTTATGTACTTAGCAGTTTGGGTTTTATTTTGCCACAGCTGCCTCAGTGTTCTCCTGGATCCAGCAGATGATAAGTTTGAAGGAACGGGGTGCAAAGAGCTTTCTCTGAGTATACTTGCATCTCCTACAGAGCTTGACAAACATTCAGGTACACAGATTTCTTTGAAACTGTTGTTGCTAAATATTATAGCAAATTGATGTGATTTAAGTGTATCCTGTTTGTGCAGTATGTTCCAATTTTTATTTTTTTTTATGTGTCCAGTTTTTAAACAGAAATATTAAAGACCTTAGGTTCAAAAAAATTCCTGGAAGAGTTTTATGGAAATCTAGGGGCTCCCAAGGTTTGTCCCAGTGAATTTTTCATCATGATTCAATTTATGGCAGTCATTCTCCCAGAATGAGAATTTGTTTAATCATATGTTGTGAACTGTCACAGCTACAGGTTAAAGCCTGTGTGATGCCTTCCCTAAAAGCTGCTGTTACTGTCTTTTTATGCCTTAGATTTAAACCAAACTGTTAATAATGAGTGGTCTTGGTGAGTTAGTTATGAAGACCTTAGCAGCCAGTCCCAGCAGTCCTGAGCTCCAAACCCAGGATAAGTAATGATGCCATATCCATCATGTGTGAATGCGCAGAGATTAATGCTTGCAAGGGACAGGGTGGTTTACAGTGTGTAACAGTTCTTCTATATTAACTCTGGCTTTTGTGCCAGACTCTGCAACTGGTGCACTCCCAGGTGACTGTAAATTCTGCTGATTAATGTGAGCATCTTGGTGACCCAGTGACAGTGCCTCGGTGGCTGCTGCCTCAGAACGGCTGTTGTCTCTCCTGGCAGGAGCCAGCTCTACATCCATCCCTCAGCACAAGGACTAGTGTTTTACAGGGAACCATCAGGAGTTAATGGAGCTTCCCGCAGTTACAAGCAGCCTCAAAGGATAAAGTTGTTCTCCCTTTGGCCTCTCTGGATGGTTTAGTAGGGTGTCATCATAATTTTGTGTCCTCTTTTATCCTTTATGCTGGCTCCTAAATTTCCTTTTCATGGATCTCTTTCACAGGTCACAGCAATTTGCACATGATCTACAGCAGAGTGGGTGGAGAAAGTCACAGAGAAAGGCACAGATAAAATCCTCTTGCTTAGACCAACTAATTCTGAAGAGCATATTTTTTTTGTGTGTGTGTGATCCCATATTAAAAATTATCTTCTAGTTTCTATCATAGTTTCTGTCACATCAGAAGAGATTCAGGTGTTCAAGACTTGGTACCTCCTGCTGTCTCTGCTCACTTCCAGAATGAAGGTTTCTTTATAGTAAAGTAAATTCATGCTGCTTTGCTGATGGATTTGTTTGAGCTCCAGGTGAGCTGGCACCTCTTGTGGAAATAGCCCCGTACACTTACAGGGATGAATTGAATGCCTTCTACTTATACAGTGCCTGTTTCTCAAGGAGGCTGTGCTTACATGATGGGAAGGCATAATGATATGTGTCCTACACCCAGACATTTTTCTGAGTATTATTATTGCTTAAGACTATCTTCTTTTCCACATGTGAGGGAAAAGAACGAGTGCAAAAGGTTTTTGAATACTGTAAGGAGAACGGTACTTGAGCCAAGAGTGCTTGATGCAATCTGACTACCTGGCCATCAGCACTCTTTTTTAAAGTCCCTAGGTTTCCTGCATCCTGCTCATTTGTCTGGACTTGAACCAATGAGCTGTGAGGCCCTGAGGATGGCAGGAGGTGCTGGTTGCCTCTTTTCTCATGGTGTGAATATAGTTGATGTGAGCAGTGAATCTGCCTTATGGGGCACTGAGAGTCATTGGGGGTTATGTGAGACCAATTAGAAAGCCTGTGGAGAGGAGAAGGGTGTCCCACAGCTGTGGGACTATAACAGGGCTGGGGAGGAACCAGCACTTCATGGCTTGCACTGAGCTCATTAGGTGCAGTATAAACTGAAGAAAATACCAATGGTGATGGTGGTTGGCTGGAGCAAGCAGCCAGAAGGTACAGAAGCTTTTATATGGCTTCTGGTCATGTGAGGTGATAATTGGATATGGAAAAAGCATTTGTTCAGAGCAGTAACAGAAACAACAGTGCTGTCTGCATTGCTTGGAACTATGGAAAAGGCTTCTCTTTAGTAGAGAAAGGCTGAAAGGCTTCTCTTCAGTACAGAAGTTGTCCCAGCTGGGCCCAGCCTTGGATATTAGATTGTTAAATATGTGGTTACATGCTGAGGTTGTTCAACAGCACAGTTGCTGTGGAGTGCTGCAGTGATTAGGGGTACTCAGTGACTGCAGGGAAATTTATGGCTAGGACTTAAGGTTTTCCCGTTAACTTACATGCATAAAACCACAAGGGATGTCCATCAGGGAACACAGCTATGGATATGGATACCTGTGAGGCAACCACTGCAGTGGCATAGCTGCACAATGGCACATATGGTTAGAATCACCCCCCAACAGCTGGGGGAGGCACAATCATGAGTGTGATGGGCATCACATAGTCTTACCTGGGAGATGTGCCAGTGTGCATCGGGCTGATGAGGGGGAGAGGACAACCCCCTGTCCACATGTGCCTGGTGTTAACAACATTTACAGCATCCTATAAGGGATGGGGATCCTGAAGAGCTCCTGGAATGCTGTGTGCCTTCTATGGCAGTGCCGGTCCTCTACCAGCTGAGGGATGATGGAGTCAGAGAAACTATGATACAAGCCATCTCTTGAGCCTGCCTTCCTCCTGAGTCACTGGCACCACTGATGCCTCCTTGTCAACCTCCTGTGATGTGGATTCACCTCCTTGCTTAGGAACTTGCTGGTCTCAAAGGAAAGAGGAAGAGGTTAAACTTTGATCCTTTGGCCAAAACTTGTGTCTAAGTTTCCTGTACCCCAGTTTTGCTTCATCCACTCCCTTGGCAGACTCTTGGTGTCTCAGGATATTTCCTCTGGTTCTTTTGGAATTGAGCTAAAATGTGTGCTTATATTGTTTAATTGCATGTTTTTAAAGTTTTCCACTCTACAACCTGAAGCTAACAACATAATGGACATTGAGATACAAGAAATCTTAGAAAATATTGATTTTTACATTATTTTTTTTGCAATGCTTATTAATAAATAAACATTTTTGTGACTGTGTCAGTTGCCTTAAATCAGTTGCCTTAATTGCCATTTCTATTCCTTCATGCAAAGTATTGAGTGATATAGAAGACAGTTGAAACAGATCTCTCGGTGTTGTCAGTGTGATGGAGTCACCCTAAACCTACTAATTTTTATGAGAAAAATATGGTGGGGTCATTAGGTTGTGTTTATTAAATTTAAGCATCTAAATCCAATTTAGACATCTGTTGTGTCCTGTTTAGCTTTTAAATTAAACTCTCACGAAAATTAATGTTACGAAAGCAATAAGGTGATTACAAAATTATTGTTCCCCAAGATGCATGATTTACAATGTTTTTAATGCTGTGTTCTGCAGGTTGTAATGGGAGAAGCCAGGCAGAGGATAAGAGATGTGCAGAATGAGCACAATAGACATATTAATTAAGAGAGCTTAAAGATCATGGGAATGGACATGATTATTCCCCTTACTGGCATTTGAGATCTTAATGTCCAGTCACTGTAAACAGCAGCAAGCTTGTCTGAAATGTGGGTGAACAGGGTAAGATTTGTCAAAGAGGTACTCAGCATTATTAGCTTCATACACCACGTTGTAGGTGCAGTTTTAATAGGAGGTATCTGTTTTAATTGAAAGAACAAGAAAGATGTAACCAAAAGACTTCTCCAGAGAGCACACCTGTCCTGGGATAAGGTGTAGGAAGCAGTAGTGGCCTGCCTCTGGAAGTTACTGAACTACTGATGCATCCTGGTTGTTGGACATAGTCTGTAATTTTCAATTTGTTTGTAGCCAGTGCAAGAATGGGAGAGAAAGTCCTAGAGATTGTCTTAAACCTATCCCAATAAACACAGTATCTGTGTTTCTAAGGGAACAGCTAAACTATATGTAGTAGGGTATAACAAGCAAAATTAGATATGCTTATAAAGTTCTTACCCTTTGCCAACTTAGTCTTTGCTGTTTATGCTGATGTGTCTCTAATATTTGGAGGCCGAGTCTACAGAAAAATTTTATTTATGAATATTTCTATCCATGTCACATAGCTGGAATTGGGGTTATATGCCACCTGTTGTGATTTCTCTTTATACACTACCAGTGAAGGTATCTCAAAAATAAGAAACAGTTTTAGTGACTAGCCAAATTTTCAGAGTATTGGCAATGTACTTCAATGAAAAATATTCTTTCTTTGCCAAAGCAGTGACTCATACTAATGCTGTGCAACATTTTTATGTATTTTCATTATATGTTTGATATTTACCCTTCCTCATTTAGAGAAATTCTGTTGCATCCAATACCACATATCAAGACATGGAGGAGAAAAACTTGCAACAGTGAATGTTACTAAGAAAGCAATTCTTTGTATTTAATTTGCTTTAGGGATCAATGAACCTCGTATCCCAGTGCCATGTAATGTAGCTGATCGTTCACTTCATAAGTTTCCAATTGATACTCTGAGCAACTGAACAAAAATTAATAAATAGAACCTAAACCAAAACCAGACACTGGAGTTTAGAACAATCACGCAAAAAGCAAACAAACCTTAAATCTCTTGAGGACACATCAATATTATAGTATGATCTGTCCCTGGTATAAGGAGAATGGGAATTTGGATTACACTTATTTATAACAAAGCAGAGTGAACCCCGACATGCTGTAAGGTGGAGTCTTGAAAAACTCTGATGATTAATTTGATGACCTGGAAAATTATTTATTTTGGAAAAATAGACTACTTTTGTATAATAATTACTTATAGAGTAATTATGCATTGTGCTGAGCAATAGGTTTCAAAGGAGGTAACAACACTAATTCAATCTACCCTCATCCCTGCAAGGTAAGTAGCAGAAGTGAAATGTTGATTGCTTCAGAATGGGCCCTGGAGGTAACAGAGATCAAAACTTTTTATGTGCCTAAAATGATATAGTGGAGACTGGTCTGACTCAGTCCAAGATATCCATATGTTTCTTTCTACTGGACTGTATGCCCCAGATATGCATGCAGGTTACCAGAGAGCTAAGCCATGGGCTTTCAAGTATTAAAAGAAGTTTATTTTGGAAACAGTATACAAGTGCAAGAACTTACAATTTGGTGTCAAGAAGCAACACACCCAGCTCTTTGTCCATACATATCAAAGGGCCAAGGCAAGCACATACTGCCCTCTGGGCTGTTTTTTTCAGTTTGTTCTCTTTCTCTTCTCTTCCCTTCCTCCATCTGTGGGAAAGAATGCTTCTATGTAGCTTGCAAACACCTTCTTTGATAAGGGTTTGCCTGTTTTGTCTGTCCTGGCAAAAAAAAAAAAACAGCCCAAGGGAAAGACAGAATGTAGTTATTCTCATGCATTCTCTTGAACTTGTATTTTTTAGCCACAAAAGCTTTCTTGGGAGAAGATAAATTTTCAAAGCACTTCATTTTCTCACCCATTTCTTGAGCAGGGTCCCCCTCAGTCCCCCAAGGAGTTATTTGGAAATCCTAGCCAATTTGCTGCACAACTTAGTTGTATTTGCAGGAACTTCCAGTCTCCAAATTCTGTGGCATACTTTAATGGGCAGATTGTGAACTTCAGTAGGTTTGGACAGCTTTTCAAATGAGTAATCCTGCAGCAGTATCGGCTAATACTGAGATGCAGGGTCATGTTACGTGTAATCGCATGTCATGCTGATGTGCTACCAAAGGGTTGGTTCCACTAACCGTATCACCACCAACCATCCATCCATCCATTCATTCACTTTGCCTTGGACTGGATCTTGTAATCAGCTGATTTTACACAAGAAATGTGCCAGCAGAATGTGGCCAAGGATAAGAGGATGAAGAGTAAAAATGCTTCCTCTGACAGGAAGCCACTTTGTTGCGTTGTGTGAGTCTTAGATCAAGAACGGATCTTCAGTGTGTGTAAAAGGAAGTACAGCCTAATCGTTAGAAAATACTGAAAACTACCATTACATGTCATTGTTGTCTTTCAAGACAGGGCCTAAGAACATGTTAAGTTTTTCCATCTTGCATTTCAACAAAGGTGTTGCACAAAGTCAAAATTCAGATAAAACTTCAGTTTTTCAGAAGGGTTGAAACGAGACAAGCCAGTAACAATTTCTCTTTCCCATGTCTGTTCAACATAAGAAAATAGAGCAGGGGAATATGTGAGAGATCTGTAAGGTATTCATACATTCCCTTCCTCTATGGCACTTTGGTAGCAGAGAGGATTTTCCTCTATGTAACTGTGAACTGGCAAATACGATCCACTGCATGATCATACTGCCTGAAATTTTAAAATTTTCCTAGACAATCCATTCTGACACTTATCTAGTCTTCCTATTTGAAGATTTTTTCCTAATATTAACATACTGTCTCTGCTTCCATTTGAAGTTCATTGCTCTTCATTTTGTTTACAGTGTCAGAAGGTGTTTATTTTATTCCTCTTTTGCTGCAAAGTGTTTGAAAGCTGTTGTCATGTCTCCCTTGAGTCTTTTCTAAACTGAACACTGCAGATTGTAGTCTTTTTGTAGGGTTCTTTAGTCCCTGATCTCCAGGCATTCCATGCTTTCTCATGGTTCTTGTTTTGCTCTCAGGATCTTCTGCCCTATAGCTTGTACCAAGGACCAAAATGCATGTTTGCAGAGTTTGTTCATAATCTGTGCAATGTCCAAATATGAGTTGACCAAGACATATACAGCCTACTGTCCTCGAAGCTATTTGCTTGGACTTAAGTATTTTTTCTTGCTTTCAGGATGTGCTACATACAGAGCAGTTTCCTTCAAAGGTTACATTTGCATTATCAGCAAAGAATATGGAAAACTGCACAATTTTGGTTGATTACAAACTACAGATTCTCAAACCAGCACTGTAATTCTAATTGCTTCTTTCTGGGTTCTTCCATAAAGTTTACCAGCTAATTTGCACAACCATGTTCAGCTGTGAAAAGCTATGGCTCAGTTAGAGGTGCACCAGCTTCCTCTTTCCTTTGTCTGGAACATCTGTTATGATAGAATAGTAAACATTTTCTTTTTCTGAATAATTCCGAATAATTCATCCAACGTAATTCACTCCAAGGAAATCTTAGATAGCACACACATGCCTTTTGTTCTTCTGAAGCTTCCTAGTATTAAGAATATGCCTGATTGTTGTATGTGATGCTGAGTAGAATGTATTAGCCAAATGGAATGGGAGCCTGTCAATGACGGAATGGAGTGGCTGACCTTTATTGATTCTAAAAACAAAGGAACCTCCAACATTCAAACCCAAGTGTTCTCAGAAACAGAGAGTAAGCTTTCTTTTAAATTCAGTTTTCAGTGGACAGGAGGGGACAAAAGAGAGAAGAAATTTCTCTCTTTGTACAGGGATAATTAAACCCTAAAGGAACAAAAATGGCTTTGTGGGTCTGGGACCATCAGTGGCTTCTGTACTGTTAGTTAGGGCAGGAATGTCATTGCCATTGGTCTACCACCTGACAGTACACTTGACTATACACAACTTACTGCAAATAATTTTCAATAACCATTAAGACAGTGTTCTATGAAGACCCCTTCACCTTGGCTCCATTTCTCCTCTGCTTCTACAGGAAATAATACTGTTTCAAACAGAGAGGGAAGAAGTTACTCCAAAGACCAGGCCAATACAAGGGATTTGTAAAGCAGCTTTTTGGGCTACAGGTTGGTAATTTACAACCAACTCACTGGTAGAGTGCTCTCTTGAAATGAAAGCAGCTCTACAATCAAATGAAGGAGAGTTGGAGTGCCATGTTGTCCAATGCTGAGAGGAATCACTGGTCATATGAGTGCTGGTGAATATAAAACCAGGAAGAAACACATGTGATTTATTTTTGTTTCTAAAGCTAAGCTAAACCCCAGTGCTTCCTGTAAATGAAGTTAAAGATTTGCAGAAGTTAAGATGGAGAATGCTAGTCACAGTTTGTTTATGAACCAAGTGTGAAAGGAAGGGATAGTTTCCTTAAGACCAAACAGCACACCTGAATACTTCATGCAGTTCAGTGCTGCTCCTCACAGACAGATGACCAGTCTTGAGTTTCTCATCTGGTTTAACAACTATCCCAAATGATGTGTATTTACAGCACGCATGAAGTTCTCAGCAGAGCTCCAGTGTGCAGCAGGAATTCTGCCTTATCCAGAGTCTGCTGTCATTGGACAAGACCATGCTGGGTGGTCACTGGATCTCAGCTGGAGTGTGCTTGGGAATAGTAAAAGAACAGGACTAAATGCAAAAACAGTCGAGCTTTTCAGCAAGTGAGAATGAGCAAGGCTTCAGCAGTCTGAACTAAAGCTGATGCCTTGTATTCTTACAATTTAGGAGAGCATAAATGATGAGGTATCATTATTTTGAGAAGGGCATAATATTATTTAGGTAGAATTTACAAAAGGAGATGAGGGATTCTGAAAGACCTAACCAGGACTGAGTGATCTGGCCATCACAGTGACATTTAAAGTTTGTGGTAGATGAAGATTAATTTTCCATAAAGACAGGACAAATCTATGATCTGTATTACCCATGTGACGGATAGGATCTAAATTAATGGTAAACACTCAAGAAAAAAACCAAAACACAAAATTGTGGACAGCAATTCAATAGAAACAGCAGTCATGAAATAGCAGCTAATCTTAAAGTTGAATGAGGAAGTGGCTGGAAAATTTTTTTCCTAAGTTCCTTAGGAACTACATTAATCAATAAAAATCTAACCAATGAATATTTGCCACTTAAAAATGAGCACAACTGGTAGCCATATTTAACAGCCCAAGCCCCATCTGCTCACTGGGCTGAAGATTGTGCTGAATTCCTGTCACAGGCATCTTTTGAATTTCCTGAAGTCAATGAAGGGTGAGTACCCTGCAAGTGAGATTGACCTTTGGGATCATTGTGGCATCTGCTCTCAAGGGAGCAGCTCAGCTCCACTGTTCTCTGCTGCCATAGTCCAGTTTTCTTCCCAGGTGCTGGCGAGACCTGGGTCAAGTATTGTCTCTGCCTTAGTTGAGCAACGCTTAGTTGTGGTGCTGCAACTGCTTCTGTCATCATCTGTGTGTGGTGGTGGACTCAAACTCCAGGTGGGAAATGATGATGATGATCTGGCTTGCTCTTCACTCAAACTCTTCTGCAGGTAAGGAGAGTTGTAAAAATGTGTTGCTTTCTCCCACACTTCTGGGTTTACTCTTTAGAAAGGGGTTTTCAGAAAAATGTGGAGTTTTGGACACTGCTTCTACCTGTGCTTCAAAATCCCTCTGGCACTGCTGGCAGGTTCCTTCAGAAATTGCTTTGCAGTGTATGGCTCAGATTGCATGCAAAGCCTGGATGACCTGGTACAATGTGACTCTGTTAAGGGTGGGGTCTCTGCATGCTGGGGTAATACAAGTGACAATATTTTGCTTTTGCCCAACTTCTACAGCTGCAATAATAATCCTGATACTTTAATAAGACCTTGTAATCTGTTACATTAAACCTGAATACATCACTTAAAGAGCAGCACAGGATCTCGCTTTCTGAAGCCTCCTGACAGATAAATGGTGGACATGACACTAGAGATCCTAAGACAGGGAGTCCAACTTTCTGTGTTCAGTTTACTTTGTTGAGAGATGCATTGAAACTAATGTTGCACTGATTGTGGAGGTTTAGAAAGAATTTCTTCCTGTCTTGTTTCTACAGATACTCTCTTTGAATGACCTTTCATTTGGAGCTGGACTAGATGATCTTCAAAGGTCCCCCCCTCCCCTAACCCAACCAGTTCTGTGATTCTGTGATTCATTAGTAGTCCATGTGGAAGTGAATGATTGTATCCTGTGAGATTTCTGTCTCTTGCCATCCTTTTGTTGCTTCATAAACCTTAAGTGAGATCTTTAGTGTGTAGAGGGACTCAGGAGCTGGAGCCTGACAGGAACAAAATGTTCCACCTTGTTTTGCCCCAGGGAGAACTTGTAGGTAACTTATCTTTATCTTCAGACACATTTATTCATTGCATGGCAACACTGAGGGTTTTCTGGGAGAAATCAGAGGCTACCTTTGCAGGAGATGGGACTGCTCATGTGAAACACTCTCACCACTTCAGTGTAGTGAAAGTTGTTTCCCCCATGTAATACAGGAGAGAAGAGATAATTGCAAAGAAAGTGTCATAAGTCATTCTCAAGAGATGATGTCTATATTCTATCCAAACAGGAGCCATTTTTCATGTTATCAGTCGTTAAGTGATGTATTGAAAAAAAATACACTTCTCTTCAAAATCAGGTGTCACTCCTTGTGCAAAATGACCCTATGTCAAACCCTTCTAATTTGGTAAATTGGGAAATTCATTCACACTTTGATTGTTTTGAACAACCATAAGCCATCTCTCTACTTGCATCTGGAAATACAGAAACCTTCACAAAATCAATATCCAGGAAGAACTGTTGGGTTTGGGGGGGTTTTTTGGTGTTTTTTTTTTTTTTTTTTTGGGTGGCCTTTTTTTTGTGTTTTGGTTTTTTTTCTTTTGTTTTTGTTTGTTTGTTTGTTTGTTTTTGTAATGGTTGCTGTTAGAACACAGCAACATAACTATATGCCAAAAAGAAACAGTTGCACTGTTTGTAGGGTGTTTTTGTTTTACATCTGGCAAGGTTTTTATGGATCATATTTAACACTCAAACTGTCAAAGCAGCCAGATTATTTCACTGGAATAAAACCAAAAAACAATGCTTACAGTGTCTGGAAAATACCTTAAAATTAGCTTTCTCTTTTTACTGGTATCTATCTATTTTGAAAATGCAAATATCTTCTTCCTTCACTGATAGATTTAGTGGCAGCAGGAATGTTTAGTGATAATTGCTTGGCAACCCAATTTGCCTCAAATTTAAGAATATTTGTTTTTGCAATCCTCTGTACTGAAAAGAGCATTGTTTTAAAGTTAACACTGCTTAGTTGCATGTACAGTGTTTTGCCCATGGGGCAAGGTGTGCTCTAAGATCCACCTGCTATTTTGTGTTATGCTCATGTGGCAGCTGCCTGCCATGGGACATTGGAAAGCATTTTTTTCTGGGCCATTTGGACTGGAATTCGAAGATGAATTCAAGTAATAAACCTTGTTTTAGCCTGACCATGACAAAAATCTGTAAAGGAAACAACATTTCTATGCCTAAGGTTCTGCCAGGGTAAGTCTTTCTGGAGCCTAATAATGGGGAGAAAGCACAGTTTCTTTATGTGAACATTAATTGCTTTTTGGGGAGACAACTGAAAATGAAAATCATGAGTTTTATAAAATTCTCTTTTTTTTTGGATGCTATTAGTAACTCAGGTTGTGCAGTCTGCAGATAAAATGATGAACTCTAGGAGTATTTTTTGTGGAAGGACTGACAGATTGGACCTGAAACAGTTTATAGGAAGGAAAATATGTAAAGCATTTCCTATTTGTCACCTGACATGGTTCTGCCTGTGAGATACATACACTGCAAAATTAATCATGCTGATGTTCCAGTCTTGTAACATGTGACCCCAGAGGTACTTAACTGAGTTTGTAGCCTATTGGAAAATTTGTGTGTGCCAAGCTTAATCATCAGACAAAAGAAGAAAATACTTACTCTGAATGTTTGATCTAGGAACTACTGGTTCCTTCCAGGCTGACAGTAAGCACCATTCTTACATATGATTTTGTATTTAAGGAGAAAAGCCATGAATAGAAATCCTGTAAAATAAATGCTGTTAAATAAATAATTATTTTGAAATATTTAGATTTTCCCCCAAAATTCTGTATTTTTAATCAGAGCAATGAATTCAAAGTAATACATTTTTGTGCAGTGTTTTTGCCTTTTTTATTCAGTCAGGAGAATTCATGCAATTCTTCATCCCAGTCCTTATGCTGTTAATGCCTACTTTTCTTCAAAATTTGTTTTAGATACTTGTTCAGTTAATACTTGTATTAACTTAAGCCCTTATTCTTTCTTGATTGTCTTGCAATGCACTTACAATTAGCTCATTGACTGAAACCTGCCAAGTTTTTCACTGCCTTGACTGCGTTTATGCCATTTCACAGAATCACAGAATCTGTCAAGTTGGAAGGGACTCACAAGGGTCATCTGGTCCAGCCCTTAACCCTGTATCCCTTCCCAAGAGTCACACCATGTGCCTGAGAGAATCATACAAACATTGCTTGCACTCTGTCAGGCTTGGTGCTGTGACCACTTCCCTGGGGAGTCTGTTCCAGTGCCAAACCCCCTTCTGGGAGGAGAACCTTTTTCTAATATCCAACCTAAACCTCCCCTGACACAACTTCAGACCATTCCCTCATGTTCTGTCACTGGTCACCACAAAGAAGAGATCAGTGCCTGCCCCCCCTCTTCCCCTCACGAGGAAGTTGTAACTGCAATGGGGTCTCCCCTCAGTCTCCTCCAGGCAGAACAGACCAAGTGCCCTCAGCCACTCCTCACATGGCTTCCTCTCAAGGCCCTTCACCATCTTCGTTGTCCTCCTTTGGACACTCTTTAATAGGTGAATATCTTTCTTATATTGCAGTGACCAAAACTGCACACAATATTCAAGAAGAGGTAGCACCAGTGTAGAGTACCTGAAGATAATAATCTGCAAATTTTCTTATTTATCTTATAATAATTAAATACATGAAATGATATTTCATTACCTTTTCTTTAGAAATCTTGCTGCATCCCATAGAAACTCAAGGGGCACTTAAAGATGCTTAAGGTCACCAAGCGTGGACTTGGCAGCTTCCCTGAGTTGTTGAAACATGGGCATTTTAGTCCTTCACACTGAGGGACTTTTACAGTGAACTGGGCTGAGCACACCAAGGTACGTTGTTCACTTTGGAACTGTAACCACAGAGAAGATGATTTTCTTAGGGCATTGCCATAATTTTCCTTCAAACACACACAAACCTTTTCATGGAAAGTTTCATCTGTTAACCCAGTTTGCAGATCGCTAAGCGCTGCAACTTGTTCTTCTTTTTCAGTTCTTATTTGTTTGTGTCTTCAAAGTAGTAGTTACAGTGCTGAGCACTTTGTAAGTTCCAGTATATATTCCCTATCAAGCAAATTTCTTAATGTTAATCATGCACTGAAAAAGGTTGCCAGATTGGGGCTAAATCTCTGCACATCTCCTGCATTTTTCCAGGTGGGCACCTTTCTCATTCTTGTGAAAGGATGGATGTGCTACTATGACATTGGGCTTGGGCTGGGGTAATTCAAAGTCCAGTTTGATATGCTACAGGCTCGTTTAATCATGGTTTAATTTAAAAAATGAGGATGATAAATATTTTATCTCTTTGGTTCTGAACTCTTGAGATGGCATTTATTTCTTAGCTATGTAAGACCATTAAGACCTTCCAGATCTTACAGTGTGCTGTAAGCAACAGCTATCACTTCTGATGCAGATGTTCAACCACTGTGATGACTGATCAGGACTCCTATTACCCAGCTTTGGTGTAGAAATGTCTTGAGAGGGCTTCTGCTTCCCAGTTCTGTGCAGCACTGTGAAATCGCATAGCAAAGAGTAGTGATACTTCAGATAAGACTTTATTCAAAGCTTTGTACTTCCAGATATGCAAAAGAACGGATTGTCTTTATACGCTTTAATTTTAAGAAATGCAATGTTTTAGATCTTTTGAAAGATGATTTCAAAAAATGAATGTTCATTGTGTCTACATTTAGAGTGCCAGTTTCCAGCATCCGTTTGAGTGAAAGCGTGTCTTACTTTTTCTCTGCCTTTGTTAGGAATTGTCATAATTGCAGGGTACTATTTCATTTTTTTTGCAATTTCATATATTACCTCTGTACAATGTTACTCAGATGAGCTCCATATTGCCCCTTTCTTTCACTTCATTAAACACTGAATCAATGAACTTTAAGTACACCAAGTTTAGTAATGTGGCATTAAGTATTAATCCATTAAGCACCCAGACAGTAAATCTACTATCTCTCTCTTCTGAAAAGGTTATAATATGCTATACAATTAATTATCTGGAACTTGAATAAACTCAGTTTCTGTGAACTGCAAAATGGAACTATTAGTAGGAAACATTATACTTCCATTATGAGAAGAAAAACACCAGACTTTTAAGGTCTAAAACCCTTTTAGCAACCTCTGATGTAGCTTGCCTACACAGCACTTTCTGTGAAATGTGCTTTTAAAGACATGCTCACATCAACTGTTCTGGGAACAGTGATTTACACTGGCTGTGTGGCCTGTCTGTCAGGGTATCTACAGATGGGTTAGTCTGTTCTGTCTGTTCAGTTTTTCACAAACTCTGCTTCTTTTTTCAGTACAAAAGGCAGAAATATCACAGGCATCATATGAAGCAGCATACTGCTAAACTGATGATGGATGAGTGAAGGCTGGGAGGCAGAATTACCTTTCTGTTGGTTGCCATTTCTGGAGGCTCTTCTTCCACGCCAGTCAAAGTCATTGGTAAGAAATCAAAAGACATCTCTGTGCTGTACAAATGAACCTGGCAGCATGTACATGAGTGCAAAAAAGCCAACATGTATGTGTGTAAACAGCTCTGGGCTAATTTGAGGAGCTCTGTTTAAATCACATCACATTCTGCAGCTGCATGTGATACTGTTGGTCATGTTTAAGCTCCTGTCTTGTTGGTGCTACACACAGTTGTTCTTAATATGACAGAATAAAAATGGGGAAATCAGAGCCTAGAAGTAGGACGGCACCTTGACTAGCTCACAGAGCTAGCCACTAAGTTATGCAGTATCCCAAAAGGGAGGGCCGTAACACTTTGTGGGTAATATGTTAAAATATAAATAACCATTAGAAGAGGTAGGACAAAGCTTATGGGTGATGTTGTTTTAAAAGAACCCCATGTGTTCTCCTTGACTATTTTTTCTGTTCTTAATTCATTCACAGAAATTATTAGATGTATATATAATGTATATAATATAGTTATCCATAAATGTGTGAGAGGGTAAGGTCATTAAAATTATAAAATAGTTTATGTTGAAATACATAAATTAATATTGTTGCAGATGGAAACTGAAAAGACTCTTCATTCTTGCTATGTTTTCCTGTCATATGCTGTAGTCCCTGTACATTTTCCATTGGAAAAAATGCCTTTTTTTGTCTTGAAGATGCTAGTATAGACTTTTTGAGAGAGTTTGCAATATTAAAGAAATAATACCAATCTATGTTAACCTGTTCTCATGTATATCTCAGATTTGCTCTTATTTTTCAGTAAACTTCTCCTCATTTTTTTGTCAAAGGAGGTGTCCGTAAATCATTTGAAAACATAATGAAGGGCAGTGTTGCCTGTGACATGTCTCATGTGTGTACCCAGCTGTTCTGTTGTCTTTGCTTGCTATCATCCATCACCAGATGGTAACAGAATAATTCTGGAGATACTGATTGTTTAATTAATTGGAGTGGGAGCAGGAACTGTTGCTTTTCTAAGGCCCTGGTTTGTGGTAGCATTTGCAAGAAGGGCTAATACAGTACATTTTTTATGATCTTAATGATGTGGGCTTTTCTTTGCCACACATAATTAAAATTCATGAGGTAGTGGATTAGTAGATATTAGAAGAAGGTCCCTGTGCAGAAATGTTACATACTGCAATATAATTAATAGAACAGCAAGTCTTTAAAGTTAACTGCTGTATTTGATTTGGCTGTTTAATGATAACTTTCAAATAGAAGTGCAGAGGGCTGAGAGCAGCCTGATGTTAAAACAAAAGCATCCTTTTAAAGAAACTGATCCTAAATAGTTGTGTTTCTGAATAACAATAATTAACTTTGTCTTTGGTAAATCATCATAAATCTATAAAAGTTTTGTGCTGAACCTGCTGTGATAATGCTTTAAAAAAACAAAGTTACATGTACTGTGTGAACTCTTGATTTCCCCCTAAACAATGAAGACTTTAATAACATGAAATATAGCGAATACTGAAAAATTCACTGAATCTTGCCCGTGTTCTAGAAAGGTGTATTTACTAAAACGGAGTTAAACACCTCTTAGTGCTCTTGGTTCTGATGATATGGCAGATGATGTGGCAAACTCGAATGAACCAGATGGAAAAGAGTTATTAGCCGTTTAGTGCAACATCGTAACCTTTGTCTTCCCTGCAGGTGTGGGGTAAAAAGTGGTCCATTGCCCTTCTGAATAGTCGTCTCTTGATGTGACTGGTTTCTAGGTTTTACATGTTTCTGGGACATGTAAACCTCTGAGTATTTGTTTGGCATCATAAAAAGAGGAAAGAATCACCCAGTACTGGCTTGCTGCTCCACAGATATTTCTCAGTGCATCCTGCCCCAGAACCCTACAGTGTGCACATCCACTGCTCCTGCCACCTACCTGGGGAATTTTTTAGGTTAAGGAGTCTCTGTGCTCATAGTTTAACCTAGCTGGTAAAGACATAAAAGAACAGAAAGGATGCGATTAAATATATCTCTGTGCCACAAAGGCAGTATGCCTAAAGCATCGACAACTATACATCTTTGAAAATAACAAGAGATAGGAGGCATTTCTGATTTCCTGAGTACCTGGGCAGCATTTCACTCATGTCCTTCTGACATGTGGCAACTGTGTGTCTTTCTTGTTTGAGTCGGACTCTTACAGGTAAGCGGGTCTCTGTCTCTTACATGCTGCTCTGGAAATCTCCAGCTGTTTTCTACCTCCTTTTCACAGGGAAACACATTACTCCAGAAGAATAAGAATAATTTTATGCAATTAATGGATCTCAGCTGCTCTTAAAAGTAGCCCCTCTGTGTCCAGTAGCTTTTCAGAGCTGGGTAGTCAGCTGGAAGGTAATTCAGTACAGCAAACTTACTTATCATATGATAGAGGTGTATTTTAATTTCATTTATTTTAAGCTTTTGTTTTCTGTATTGTGAAGGCCTAAGGTAAATAAAGCAAGTCTCATTTGGCATGCATATTTTAGCTTATCTAAACCTCAAACTGTCTATCTGTCAAAGGTGAAATAGCCCCATTTCTGTCTACGTGTTAAATAGCCCCAGTTCTGTATGTGTCCTATAGGAGGAGAGGGAGTTAAAGTAAACAACTTGATAAAATTATTTCAAAATACTGCTAGGACAGCTAAAGGTGTTGTCCAGCTTGTCACAGCCTGGAGCAGAGCCTGTCTTGCTGCTGCTGTTTGAAGGTGTGTGTGTTTGGTGGGGTGGAAGAGTTATGGCTGTGACTGGATTCATCCTGTTCTAACAGCAAACATTGCTTGATATTCCTTCTTTTCTCCCTTGTCTGGTGCAGGAACAGCTCGGCTCAGCTACCCTCCAATCCTTCCCGGGAGCAGTGAAAGTCATGGGAGGTCTCCTACCTTCCCTTCCTCATCCCCTTCCTTCCTGGGAGCTGCTGGATTCATCTGTCCCTTCAAGGATCACAGAAAAGCAAAACTTGGAGCAACCCACAGCCCTCAGGAAGTGCCAGGTACATGACATTCAAAGGAAGGTGCAGTTCAAGTGCAGGGCAGCCTCTGTCGGAAGTGCCCTGCATTTTACAGTAACAGGAATTGCCATTCATGGTGTACTATGTACCATGCACAGAAGCACTCTGGGATCTCTAAGCCACTGACAAATGGTGCTTGGACCCTTGTTAGTGTAAATTCAACACTAAGATTGAAGTTAGATCCCTTCAACCCTTTTTTTCAATGTACTTAACTAAGTTTTCACTATGACAGTACCAAAAGCCGGTCAAATGTGAGACATGGTGCTAGTAAAGACAGTTTGCTGTGAGGGAAAAAAATGGTTAAAAGAATATGTTTTAAAAGAAATGATAGTGCATCTTCCCTGTAGAGAAAAATAAAAATTACCCGAAACGACATCTGACAACAGATGAGATTTGTGCCTGGAAATACCTTCTATCCTCCCACAGAAATCTCTCTCAATTATTTCTGAAGAGTAATAGATTTAAATTGATCAATACAACTTTACTAATGATATAATCAACTTGTATCTGTACACTGCATTTCTCAGCTGAACTAATCTGAATGCAAAATCGGAATCAAACAAGTGACCATTGTGCAGAGGAAAGAACAAAGAGAGTTTTAATTATATTTGCATTGAAGGTGTTTTGAGCTACAGATTTGAGTGATCAACAATCTATATTTGGTTCAGGGCACAATGACATATTATATGAGATGTGTCACAAGTCAGATTCTTCTGCTGTAATTTCTAACCTCAATTTTAAACAGTGTCAGCATCATCTAGAATTTAGAAAAAAAGAGCAACTCATCACCACGCCATTTGAACAAAAACTGCTGTATGATTTAAATACCTATAGCTTCATCATTTACCCAGTTGTATGCTTTCAATTTGCTAAGCATGAGGTTGGTGATTAAACTGGTGCATAATTATTAGTAACAGAGAGACTGTTGTCAGATCTTGCAGATCTGACCAGGTGCAGGCTTCTCAGATTCAGTCACAGCCTGCCTGTCAGTTTTATGAACAATCCAGCAAAATAAGTGACTGATTTCCTGCTATCATCACAGAGGCAGTTTTCAGCAGATTGTCACAGTAAAACTCCATTTCTGAATAGTGTAATGAACATTCTGATGTTTGCAAAAGACATTTTTTATATATAGACAAGTGTGAGTGTAAAAGCATTAACAATCTGTTCCCAGTATCTGTCTCTTTAGCTCTTTATCTATATCCTTTTATTAATATCCATCTATTTCACTCTAATGTCAAAGTCAATAAAACACTTTGTGGTAATGCAAACAGAGTGGAAGTGTGGCCTGCTAAATTAATCTGATGTGATGAGGATTTCAAAAGATTAAATTTTCTTGCTCTGTTTCTTCTGCACACTTTCATGTTCAAAAGCTAGATGGCTGGTTTGCCAAGTGTTCATCCAAATCTCAGATTTAGGGAGGATAATGTAGGCTGTGCATTGAAAGAGCAAGGAGTTTTTGCATCAGCTCCCTGTGAGGACAAACCCATAATGGATTCTGAGGGTCTTTGTGAAGCCTGACTCTCATGTCTCTTCTGGTGCTCGCTGAGAGCTCACTTGCTGAGCTGGTAGATGCAGGAGCTTACCCTGTAGAGCAGGGAGAGACCTGGCTAATGCTTTCTGTCATTCCAAGAGGCTTACTTATCCTCATCTCTGCTGAGTACATCCACCCTTCGGTTTTTTGTACTTGCTGCTGCTTCAATAATTTAACATTGGTGTAGGAATATGGATGAAGAGCAGGAGCCCTGCAGCCAGAGGGGCAGTGTGGTGGCAGGGCATATCCCTGGGCTCAAGCTCTTTGATCACTGCTCGTGCTCCACCTCAGCCTGGGGCTGGAGAAGCCGCACTCTCTGGGTGCAGTGCTGTGCCCAAGTAATATGCATCATCATGACTGAAACACAGCAGGTACACATAGTTATCCAGCTTTTGGTCTGGAGCTGCTTCATGTCCTGCCAGGTCAGAGCCAACAGCCCTTGCTCTGGAGAGTGGCATCCATTGTGGAAAACTGCACAGAACTGAGTGACCAGACAGCTAAGAGAGGACCCAAGCTGATAACCTTGGTTTGGAAAAACTGCTTTTAGAAGATGAGACTACATTTTCTGCAACATGCCCTCATTTCTCACCCCTTCTCACTGTAATTTGCAGTGTAGTTTTGCTAGATCAATCTAAATACACATATATAATAAGCCTCCAATACAAAAATACAGACTGTTCAGTGAGAAGAGAAACATTTTGTCAATGTGCTTTTAAAGTGTTATTCTGCAGGATAAACAGTACCATGTTGAAGGAAGCAATCCATAAACACTGTTTTCCTCTTTCACCATATTGTAGTGTAAATTTGTTCCTGGGTTTGACATTTCTCCCCCTCCCTTGAAAGTATTCATTTGCTGTACCAGTATTGGAGCTGAGTAGATGCTGAAGCTTTCAAGTGCTTTCTATTTGCTTGTGAAATAGAAACAACTAACCAGATACTCATGCACAATAATTATACACTAATAAACCTGTTTATTCTTCATCTTTCAAAATATGTGCCCTGTTGCTCACAATTTTATAAACACAACAGTAAATAATTTTGAGTGTTTTAAAAATAGGTCATAAAAGCAGCCTAATTTCACTTAATGCATATATACAACAATATGAAAGAGTGGGCTGCATTCTCCGTCACTGGAGGGAAACACGGATGAGTAAGTCCCTACACAAGAGCTATGTCCTACAACTGTTGGGGGAGAACATGTTTGGCCTGAAAAAAAAATGGATTGAGCTGTAAAGACAACTTTAAACATTGATAAAAGGGGAGGAAAAAGTTTTAAAAAAATTATGTATTGATGAAATGCATTAATCTTTAGTTAACAGTGACTTACATTCTGACGGAAGCAATTTCAAAAGTCAAATCAAACCAACTTTTTGCTTGAAAAACAATGTCACATGATTAGTTTTGTGTTACTGTGTTAATATCACAACATTTTAATTGCCTTTACTATTAAAAATTAATATTTGCATTGAAACAAGGTCTCCTTCCCTGGTAGAAACAGGAAATCTTTCCAATAAAAGTGGCTTTGCAGAGCAGTAGCCCTTTGAAGGTCCCAAGTGTCTTAGTAAACACAAAAGAAATTCAGTCACAAAAATAGGCCTTGCACCTGGATCTGGAGCTGGGAGCCTGGAAATGGGTTTTGTGAAGGAATCATCATTCTGAAAGAAATGGCTTTAGCACCTCATTAAAGGAAATATATCCGTCAGCTACAATTTCTACTTCAACTCATCAGCAACAAAAAGATGAAGGGGCAGGCTACTCTGAGAGTATGGAGAGATTTATACCTTCTGATGTTTTCCTAAATACTCATGTTTGTAGTGCTTCACAATTTTTCATGTCATAGCCTTGCAACACCCTCTGAAGTGAAGAAGAGCCATGGCTCTGATTTTACCAACAGGAATCTGAAAACAGAGAAGCTAAACTCCTTCGATTTGGACCAAGCGGTTTGTTTATAGTCACGGAGGAGATTTGCGGTGAAATGGAGAGGGAAGACAAGCTGTTCTTAACCCCAGGCTAATGCCCAGGTAACAGGGCCATGCTGTCTCCCTGGGAAACTGTTGGATCTGGTCTTTGGCTCTAATTCACTCATATTACAGCCAATATATCCATCTCTAATGCAGCAGCTTCTCCTGGCCTACAGTGAGAAGACATGCTCTGAAGAAACTGAAACCTTTTAAAAGTACTGGAAATGTTACCTTGGCAGAAAAAGTCTTGAGTCCTGCTCATAGGTGGCTAATCCTCAACATATCCCAAGGAGGAGGATGAAGGAGGAAGTATTGGTTTATGAGAACATAGCTTTCCTAAATTCTGCTGGAAGCTGGAAAATGACAACCTCAAGGCTAACTTCTCCATAAAGCCAGCAGGGAGACCCGAACCTTTAATTTGGATGGCCCTGACTATCTGCAGAGGTGTGACTGCCTTTCTCTGTGGGTCATTTCTTGATCACTGCATGGCTGGGACAAGGTTGCTGAAGTACAGACATCTCGGTGGCTGAGTTAGGTTTCTACATAAGTTCTGATGGTGATGATATGTCATTCCTTTCTGTGGTGTGTTACGTAGCTCTCTCTGGGACGGAAACAGGAGAGCTGACAGCAGCATGTGGCTGCACATAACACCATGGCTGATGCATTCACAAACAGTCAAAATACTCTGGGGTCTCTTCTTTGACTGAGAACTCCAAATTCAGGTTTCTGCTTCTCCTGTCCTTGGAGTTCCACAAATGGCATGCATGCTGGTGTCCTGGCTTCTGGGAACACAGAGATTGCGCCTTGCCACAAATGCCTGGATTACACTGATCATGAAATGGGAGAGAGTGAAGGCAATATCTTGCATGTGCCTGAGCTGGGAGAGCAAAACCTTGGCTTGGGTGTTCCCAGACTTCTGATTGCTCACCAAGATAATTTCCGCATACTATGGCATTTCATTTCCAAGGGTTACTAGATATGCTTAAAAAAAATCTGTAAATAATTTAAATCAAGTATTGAAAAAAAACATACCAAGTGCTTGAGGAAAAATAGCTGACTCCCAACACATGTTTACTATTATTTTTATTTCAATGTTAGCATTATAAATAGAAGGTTTTGGTCATTTCTTGCCTTACAAATAGCTGCCATAACAATAATTTCTTCTCTATTTATTCTCTGAGAGAGGAAATTAGGAGAAAGTAGGAAAAGGGAGGAAAAGAGTAGGTTTGCAGTTGACGTGACAAACATTTTATCAGGAAGCATTGCAATAGGACAGTTTTTAAAAACAGTTCTAAACTGAAAAGGGGTGATTTCTATTAGATATAAGAAAGGAATTTTTTACAATGAGGATGGTAAAAAACTCCAGAGGTTGCTCAGAGGGACAATAAATGCCCCATCTCTGGAAACACTCAAGGTCAGGCTGGACAGGGCTCTGAGCAACCTGATCTTGTTGAAGATGTTCCTGATCACTGCAGGGCAGGTGTACAAGATGACCTTTAAAGGTTCCTTCCAATGCAGACCATGTTTTGATTCTGTCACTTGACTCAAACAGTTTTGAAGGGTGTTTTCATTTCTGCTGCTTAACTGCTCCCAGGAAGAGCTGAGACATAAACAGTCCTCTTACTTTTACTGACTTGAGCCAAAATACCTGGATAACTGTACCTGAAGGCAGAAGTGGTGACTTCACACACTTTTGCAGGCAAACACTCCTGCTCCAAGCCAGAACCTATTCCTGACCTACTTCACTCAAAACCAGGTTTTAAATAGATCATTAGAGCAATACTGTATTTCAAATATGTCAGTTAGTTTGTCCTTTCTAGTGGTATCTTTTTAAAAGGTAGGGTGATACTCACAGATATTATCAGAGATAGATCTTCTTCTCACTTCAAGAAAAAAAAAAAAAAAAAATTCCAAACAAAAAGATGGGTGGCAATTTTTCCAAAAGACACCATCAAACAAACAAGAAATTCAATTCAGTTTTTATCTCTCAATGCCAGAAAGCAAGGAAGGTTCCATTTGGGTCAAATGTATGAGTTCTGTGACTGGCACAACAAACAGAAATAATCAATGAATTTGTAATTTACCCTAGAAACAGACTGGTCTGATTGAAAATAATGATGCCTGACTGTGCAGGGCCAGTGAGTTGGCCTTTGTTAATGCACAGCTAACCAAGATCTACCATGCACAGATGCTGGAAAACCAATTAGCTATTCTAAGAAGCACTGGCAAATAAAATGCCCCGATTAATCACACAAAATATGCATATCCTCTTATTTCTGTAACTCCTGTTTGAAAATGATCACTAATAGTTCTGAATGAACTCATTTAGTTGCTGGATATCCCAGTAGGGTTTTTTGGGGCCAGATAAAATTTGAATATAATTTGATGTATGAATCCTTAGGAAAGAACATAGCTGTGCATATAAACTGATGTCAAACGTATTTATACATGCAAAATGTGTATGTGTCAGCAACAAATGAGGCTTGCTTACTTTGCTGTATATCATAAAAAGATGAAGTTTATAGTTACAATTACTATATCACATTAATTTAACATTTTGTTAGCAGCTTATTAGAACATTTTACTGCTGAATGTACTATTTTCTTCCTATAAGTTATTAATGCAAACATACTAGTATGGTAATGCATTAGTGTTCAAATAATTTAAACAATAGAGTTTTTCCCAGCCTTCAGATTACTTGTTTGACTGAAATAATACTTGCAAAAAGAATTCAGTTACTCTTTCAGTGCATGGATACTAAATAATACAGTGTCTCTTCTTTTACTCCACGGAATCAATAGGAAGCAGAGGAGAAATAGGTCCCTGATGTGAAATCGCGTTCAGTATTTGGCAAAACATGTTTGTTTATGCAGCTAAAGGTGAGAGAGATCAAGAAAAATAGGTAGAAAAGAGCCTGAGAACCAGCCGAGATAGTTCAGGAAGATGAACACAGCGCACGTCTGGTTATGGCATTTAAGGATCCCTTTTAAAAAATTATTTTCCACAGTGAAGACACTCAATACAAGCCAGCAAAACAACTGCCCATCCCAAAGAGGGAAGGTACCTATCTGCTGTTCATCCACATACAAACACTACCCACTTTGTTTCAGCCTTTTCTCTCAGGCACCGGGTCCTCCTTTCTCTCAGCAGGAAAGAAAAACAGGTTACTGCAGCACTTGTGAGAGTGAACTTAACTTTCCTCTGCACTTCTTGAGTTCATGACCAGTGACTGGAGGGAAACAGCACATTAACTTCCCTGTTTTTTGCCTGCATCTCTTTGCTGTCTCTCAGAAACGGCAACCCAGAGATCAGGGGCTGTGCTTGGTGTCAGGCTTGGACCAAGCTTCACAGTGACTTTGTTCGAGTTGAAGGTTTTTGCTCCCTAACCACTTGGTTGGTGTCAAAGTACATAGGGGACAGCAGACAATGATGCAGAGAGCTCCCAATGGAAACGTGCTTATTAAGAGCAAATGCCTCTGTATTCTTCTCTTTTCTCATGCTGAGTATTTGGCCATTCATGCATGTTTCTGTTGACATTGCTGAAGCACCCCATTTCTCTCTATTTGAGCTGAACCTGGAGACACATTGGGCTGCCATCCAGCAAATGCCTCATGAACACTCACTAAAAATACATTCTGGTACGTTTATATCCAAACACATCTGTCCTGCAGATACTGTTGCACAACAGAAAGAGTTGCAGGCTGCCGGTTGCAACTTTGGAACCCAACTGTTGTCATTAACAAGTTAACTAAAAGGGTAACATTCAGTCAGGAATGGAGGCACATGGGGAGCCTGTGTCTTCTACCATAGCCTCCCACTCTACAGGTCTCTCAGAAAGAACATGGAGACACTTTAGGCCAGGATAGGGAGTAAGCAGCTTCAAAAAATTTAAATCTATCTCTCCTCTGTTCTTGTAGGCTGCCTTTGAAGCTCTGAGGATACACTGAGAGGGACACCCAACATGTAAAGGTAAGAGTGAAAAGGGGTTCCTGCAGCACCAGGACCACAGTCTTGTCTTCATGCATGTTGCAGGTAGATGGCAGGATACACCAACCATGTGCTGTATGTCTTAATGAAGTGTCAGAGTACTCTGTTTGGGTAAACATTGCTATATTGTAAACAGCTCTCTGTCCTGGAAGAGATGTTTTGCAAGCATAGCTGTTTCTCAAGCCATCATTTTTAGTGAGTGTCCAAGCTATGAGGAGAAAAACAAAACACACAAAAGAAACAACCAAGAGAGAATTTGGGCAGGTGCATACCTGCCTCTGCTCTGGGTGATTGCTTTAAGATGTTAATGAAGTGATCCTTGTATTTCAAGGAAAACATGTTCTCTGTATTTTTACTATATAAAACAATGCACAACAGGAGACAAAATGTATTAAATTATGTTTCACTCTGCCTTAACAAAAAATTGCTTAGTGTTGTCTCTAATAAAGCTAAAAATGAGGAATGAAAGCACAGATTGCTCTGTGCGAGGTCTGATTTTTTTGTGTGCATTATATTAATGATCTCTGCCCAATTTTGTGATAATAAGGCAAATAAGGAAAAAGCCTCAGTTGAAAACCCCAACATATAATCAGCAATTACAAGTGGATAGTGCTTCACTGTAAGGGTTTTTGTGGTCATTATGGATGGTAAGAGTCTTGTTTAAATATTTGAATATAATTTCCCAGAATCAGTTAGCTACCCAATTTGTAATGACTATTGATGGAACTGTCCGTGCACTCACTATTCTGTTTTTTGAGACTGTGGCCTCTGAAATCTGCAATGTTAGCTTATCATTTGCCTTGCTGCAGGGCCACTTTCAGGCACAGGTGGATAATGAGGTTCCAAGGTGGTATCAGTACAGGGAAGCTCTGTAGAGCTATAGGAGCATAGATACTTCTCCTACAGGAAGACTACACTTTATCTGCATCTCTCCAGCCTTTGGTTTAGCAAGAGACCTGAAAGATGTGACTGACTCAAAATTGTTCCATTCCTAAAAAAATATGGGAGACTGAAATGAGATTTGTATGCTGCAAAAACAGAACTAAAGAAATTTCCCTCCCTGTTGCACATTCATAATTCCTAAGATTTAACAGACCACAGAGAAGATGACAGACACTTTTAGCCTAATAAAGGATTGATAAAGAAATTTTCCAAAGATTGAATGGAATAGATGTATGTTCTGTAGTGTGCAAAGCCAAAGACTCTCAGAGCAATAACAAACCTCTCCAGAATATAAAGGAGGTGAACCACACCTTTGAATTACCAGTTAATACTGTGGAAATTGATCACTTCCTTAAAAATCATAGCCTTTCTAACTCCTGCCTTAAGCATTTAAGAGACAATGCTATTAGTCAAAATATAATTATTTTTTAATTGATTTTGTAAAATTCGCATCCAGGAGGTAATTTATATGCTGGACTGGGCTAGGGGGAAAAAAAAAAACGGTAGTTTCTTTCTACCAAATGCATAAGTGCTTCAAAGGGAAAAAAACCCTTTGTTTTCTTCTTGGTCAAAGAAAAAAAAGTAAAGATGTCAAAAAGGAGCTGAAAAACTTTAAAGAACTAGTTTGTGCACAGGAGATAATCATGGTACTTTCTTGCATCCAGCAGAAATTTAATTCTGTTTGTGCTAGAGAGTGCATATATAAGCCCACTCTCATGCAATGTGCAAGTCTAGAAAAGGTGTAGGCATATGCAAGGTGACTAAAGTTGGCATTGCCTTTATACAATTGATAAAGGCTCTTTGATTATACCCTATGAGCACTTTGTATCTTGGTTGTATTTCTGGTTTGCACCCTCCATTTGCAACACCAAACATCCTGAATTGAAGCTGAAAAATGTCATGTGCCCTGGTGACACACTTCTGGGCTTGAGGACATCTTTGGCTCACTGCAATCCTCCATTTGTTTCTGAAGCATGGCACTGCTCTGGAAATGTTCCTTTTTGAGGGTTTCTACCACCTACTTTTGAATCAAATTCTTCCTGGTGAATGCCATTTTGCTCACATCAGCCATTCTACTGAGTACTCTTGGGACAAGAGTAAGGGAGGCTTTCCCTATGGTGGAGCTGCAAAAAAAATAACTCACAAAGCAGAACCAAAGGAAAGAAGTGAAATTTATAACTGGACTTATCCTTGCATTTAATCATTTAGCATAAAAGACGAACAAAATCTGTGCATTGACTGAAAAGCCCCATACCTGCAGTGCATTTGGAACTGACGAAAATTTCCAGCTGCTCCTCATAAAATGCTTTTGTTGATGGTTTATAAGCTGTACATTTGCTTCCTGCATGGCAAAACCAGAGCCATGCACATGAGAAACACACAGGCATTAAGCTGTCTGGGTTAAAGTCATCCTTTGAGTAATTCCAGCAACATTTCTCTGTTGCATTTGGACCCTCAGCATTTACAGAAAAATCTGGATTGAGTTGAACGTGCATGAACAAAGCCAGATTTGCAATTACATGGCCTGGCAAGGAATATATCTCTTTCCTGCTTATTTTGTATTTGCCATTGTTAAGAGCGAGTGAGTGCCTGTTACTCACATGCCAGCCTCAAATCTACAGAGAATTCAGGGAGAAGAGGAGCTTGATCGGAGAAAAATTGAAAACATAAGGCTCAAATTAAGGCACTCTGCAAGTAAAGTGAAGGTTTTTAACTATCTAAATGCAGGAAGCAGTGGGTGGCAGATAATATTTTTCCTCCATTTAATTGGACAGTTTAGAATATTACCTATTGTTTTGTGAGGCAAATTGGTACACTTAGATTAAATCTTGAATTATATACAACACAACATAGATTTTTCCTTTTATTACAAAGTGCTGTGAAGAATTACTCCTCTTACTGCTGCTTTTTCTCGATCTTCACATGAGTCCTGTGTTCACACCCTTTCTACAAACATCATTCTACACATTTCAGTAAATGTACCTTTACAAAAAATGTTGTAATTCATAGACTGGGTTTGCTTTCTTCCTCTTTGTCTGTCTGCAGCATGTTATTCTCACAAAGCCAGTAGCACTTCCCCTTGCTTACGTGTCTGCTATAAGAGTATTGGTGACAGAAAGGACATAGGATTTAGCATCCAGCATTCATAGTTCCTGTAAGGGAATTTGTAAGGGCAAGTGCCTCGTGATAGCATAACTTTCCAGGGAGAGCTAAACCATCTTGTGATCTCAGGACTCCTTGAATGCCATCCCACAGCTTTACTCCTTTACCCAGTACAGTATATCACCATGCTGGAGTGGTAGGTCACTGATGTGCAGGAGCTCACTGCCACAACAGCCAAGTGCAGCACACCTACAGGAGCACAGCTTCCACTTCACTTTCCTGCCATTGGATTTACAATCTCCTGCTGAGGTTGCACTGGGCACTCCAGCTCAGCAAGCCTTGGCACATTAACACTGCTGAGCCTGGTGGCAGTGTTGATCTCTCCGGTTTCTTATTTCAGGCTCTCTGCAGACTCAGCCAGACACCCCTATGCCCGTTACACTCAGTTTTGTCCCATAAATATGTAGTAAGGCCAGAAGTAGTTCCTATGGTCTGACCTGTTGTGTGTTGCGGGCTGTATGACTCTCCTATATTGATTTGTGTTTGATCTAGACTACTGGATTTTGAACAACAATATTTGTTTAAAATTTGACATTGCCAGAAATGTGCTTCAAAGGCTTTTTCTACTAACACCAGCTTTTGCATCACATTTCCATTGTAAGTATCTCCAGCCTTAACTTTCATCTACTTGCTTTACTTTGTCTGCTGAACTGAATAACCAATTAACAAAGTTGTATTCCCTTGTAAGTACTTACAAACTCATCAAATTACCTTTTAACCTTTTCTTTCATTATCTAAATAGATTGAGCTCTTGCAGTGTTACTAACAGATATTTCCTCTTTTTCTTTAATCTTTCTCAGTGCTGCCTTGAACCCTCTCTGTTATCAATGTCCTTTCCAGGACATGAAATTCCAGTTGTGAGTACATCAATGTTCAGTGCAAAAGCAGGACCAGCTTCACATCTTTTTAAGAGATCTGGAGCTCCTTTTTTGGCCACAGAACTGAACTGAGGACACATGTTCCTTCCTAAGAGTTATGTTTCTGCTTAGATGAGATTGCATATTCTTAAGGGACATTGTTTCTCCAAATTGAGTCCCCAGAGTTGCCCTGCTTCCTTTATTTCTAGACATATGACCACCAGCTGGTCTTAATACCATGGTTTTTATTCATGTCCATCTTGCCCATGTGGTAAAATTTGGCTAAGCATTAAATGTTTGCTCTTATATTTCCCATTTTCTATGTCTTTCTGTTAGTCTATGTGTATGTGAGAGAAAGTGGGCAATTTTTGATGTGCAGTAATATCATACATCACTTCTGATGCATCATAAAGTGCTACAAATCCCTCTGCATAAGCCATCTATCATCTTAATTATATACTTCTCACCCAGTCTTTGTGTTATCTACAGTTCTCATCAATGATGACTTTATGCTTCCTTCCGCATCTCAGGCAGAAAAGTTAACTGGTGTAGGACTGGATTCCCACTGAATCTCACTGAAAGCACACATCTTTACAGTGACATTCTGGCATGTAACTGCTTGCCAGTTTTAATCCATTTAATATGTGCAGTGTTGATTCATAGCATTCTAAATCAACTTTTTTTGCAGTATATGGTACTGACTGCAAAAGATGTCTTGTAGAGACCCAAATATAGTGACAGCATTAGCTCTATCAGCCAATTTGTAATCTCATTTTACAAGGATATCAAGCTATTCTGATGGATCTACTTGTCAAAAAAGCCCAATGAGTGGTAATAATTATACTGCCTCCCTTTTATTCCTTGTTAATTGGTTCCAGTATCAACCATTCCTTTATTTCACCTGGGACTGATAGTAGTCAGTCTGAAAATCTTGTAATTACCTGAGTTGTATTGTTTATTTACTCCTAATTTTTGCTTTTATTTTTTATACTGGTATTACCTTAGTTTTTCTCATCTTCTTGAACTTTCCCAGTACTACAAGACCTATAGAAAAAATCCAAACCAAAGGTCTGGGGGGAATTACACGTAGCACTTTTTAGATTCCCATATTTTGAGACTTAGCACTATAAATATGTCTAAAAGCAGAAGCTCTTATTTGACGTCTTCTGATGCACTGTTGGAGTGAAAATAGCTTTATGATTTTCTTATGAAGTGATCACATCATCTGATCCCTAGCCAAAGATACATCAGTTATTTATTGAACAGTTCTGCCTTTTCTGGATTATTTTTGGCAATTTTATAATTTCCAGTCCCACTGCTAGGATTCCTTTTGCTCCCTTTATGTTCAAAATATCTTTCTGACTATTGTTAACCCTATTTACCATAGATTTGCATTTTTTTGTTTCACTTATGAGTTGTCTTGTGTTAAAAGTTCTAGCTTGTAATCTCTATTCAAATCTACATAGTCACCTTTTTTTTTTTTTTTTTTTTTTGTGACCTTTACTTTTATAGCAAGCAAGGTTTGTTTTGTAGCTGGTGTGGTCTTGAACATCTCCCCGTGGTCATTAAACCATTGATTTGGATTCATGAGGACTACCAACTTCCTTAAAAAGTAATCCCAAAGAAGAAATGAAACCATAAATAAAATACAAGCCAAGAGTTCTGTAAATGGTAAGCTTCCAGGGGGTGTCACCTGTCAGAGATGACCAGACTGTTTATCAAAGACTGTTCAGTCAATACTACCCCATATTAGGGATGAGAAAACAGTTCAGCTGCACTGACAAAAGCTGTGCTGGTACCTTGCCTTCATGGCCAGAGGACTGCCCTGGCTCGTTGCAGTTGCTAATGCAGATTTCCTGTGTGCTTCCAATTAGCTGGTTGGTTTAGGGAGACTTTGGTTTGACTTTTGCCCTCATATTGCTGCTACATGTACTTAGAAAAAAAAAATCTAAAAAAAATAAACCTAAAACCTAGGAATATGAGCTCAGTAATAATATCACGACAATGCAAAAGTAATGTCATATTAATTTTGCACTGCAAAGTCAGTACGTTAAAGCAGATGTGTTATTTCGTCATAATGGTGAAACTTCCATAATTCAAGAGCACCGCCAAGTGTGAGAAAGCTACAGCAAGGATTGGTTTGATCTATGACCTTTAAATAATGGATCATCTTTTGAACATGCTTTTTGTCTGCTTGATAAAACAAACTAATTGTCTGGAAACGTGAGAAATGGGAAACTTCTCTGAACAATTAAGACCGTAAGAAAAATACAGAACAGGTATCCAAGCAAATGCCAGAAAATATTTGCAATAAATTTTGTGATCTTTTGAGTTCTTATAACTGGAGAAATTTCAGCTGATTTTACAAATCTCTATCAAGTCTTCTATGAAACAAACAAACAAACAAGATTTGGGGAATTGCACTGTGCAGTTGAGGTTCTGCTTCTTGAGAACAATGTTTTCTTGATTCCACTGGAACACACTGAAGTTTGCAAATGATCACAGGTTTGGCAAGTTCTTATGCACCCAGAAACAGATGTACAGATAATTTAAAAGACATGTGTGGTTTATATGGTTGTAGACAAATACTGTGGGGATGAGTAACAGGAAAATCAGATTTGTGGGCATCTTGAACGTCTTTCCTCCTCTTCAATGAAATATACTGTTCTGCACTGATTTCTGATTATATTTATTTGACTAATAGTACCTTGATCCATGTACAAAAACGATGAGTTTTGTGCAGCACCATATCACATTTTGCTTAATGGCTTCTATTTGCATAAATAACATTATTGCTAAGTTTAATAAAATATGTTATTAGTAAATAAGAACATAATGCCAACATACAAGCAAAGGAGAGAAGCATAAATGTGCTTCAATCAGGCAGAATCCATTTTCAATCATGTTTGTTGAAGATGTATTTTAGTTTACTTTATCAGAAACTTAGTGCCTGACAGAAAGTTTTGTGAGTGGATTAACATAAGAACTAAAATATGAAATAGATAACTAGTTTTAACATCTTAAGAACTTCAGAAGGTATGCATCAATGCTGGAGTTTGTGATCCATATTCTTGTTATGCTTGCCATATCCAAAATAAGCCTGCCCTTACTGTTACAGCTGTCGTGCTCTTCTCCAAACTGCACCAATGTGCAATGAAAAAGATCCCCACAGAATAAACATTCCTTTCCTAATTTCGTAATTATTGAATTAATGGCTGAACACGCAATTTGTTTGGTGGAACACATCCAGTTAGCAGGAGTGGAAAGCTGTTAGCTAAGACACACTCAAAGTGCAAAAGGCCAGTGCACAGCTAAGGCTGTTTGGACATGTTTTTAGGCATGTTTCGAGACATTTCCATGTGTCCCTGCTCTGTGAGACCAATACAGTCTTTGTGACACTACCTTAAGTGTATGATCCTTTCCTAAATCCTGTGCCTATAATTTCAAATGTGCCTGTCAGCTTATAAATGAAGAATAATCCTTAGTATGGACAGCTGTTGTGGTTCTCTGTAGTATCCATGCCCTTGTGATGGAGAAGGATTCCCTGTTACCAGTGTGAGGTTTGTTCTTCAGTTTCTTTGACTGTGTGCAATTTTGTAATCTATGATCTCTGTTTTAAGACAACAGGAAGAGAGGACAATCCCCTGGAGGGTTCTCAGTTCTGATGGACATTTATCTTAGGTGAGTTGCTCTACAGCCACCTCCTTTTTTCTTTGATGATAAGGAGAGCCAGGACCAATGTTTAAACCAAGAGCCTATTTCTTGAACAGCCAAAGCTAGCAGAGGCAAATCCCATCTTGTATTAGCCTGAAATTAACCAATCTATCATCCCTGTCTCCAAGTTCAGATTTGCTTTTAAAAAGTGCTGCAACTTTGGCACTAAAGGTTTCCTGTGCTGCGTGCCATGACAAGCAATAAAGCATTCAACACACACAAAATTATGAAACCATATGGGAGAAAGTTGACTCTCAGCTGTGTCAGTGTTGCAGGACAGGAAGTAAAAGTGTTACTGATTGTGCATGGACTGTGAGTCTGTTAGGAGAGAATATTTTTTTCTGTGTGTGTGTATAATATCCACATTATAAGCAAGATGTTTTTCAGCTCCAGTGCCTTGGATATAGATGAATTCCCTTCTGCATGTGTATCAGTAAGTGGTAATATTCTGTGAATGAACACACATAGAAAGCTTTTTCAGAAGGTTTTGCAGATGTCTTTCTTATATCTGCCTCTCTGATTTACTCCCTGCAGGTAAGAAGTGTGACAGTTTTCTGTGTAAATGTGATTGGATTCTTCAGTCCTTGGCACAACCCATCAACCTCCGATATCTCTTGTGTTTCAGGCAAGTCTTTGTTCTTTCAGTTTCAGGCAGTCACTCAGCACAGTGTTACACTGTAGCCTGCCTGTATTTTTCTCACTTTTCCTCCTATTTCCCTCTTTAATATGATTGAAGTCAAGACGTATATTGAAGCAGAGAATGATTAATTCTAGTAATTCTGATTGTCTTTAAGTTATGGCATCTTTGCCAAGTTCCTCATCTTGTATGCACAAAAAATCACTCTCAGTGTGGAAAATTTGTTTGTTTCTGCTGGAAATAATTGATCCACTTGCTTTAACAACTATCTTTGTGTAAGCTGCTCCTTACTGACACTGGTCTCAGCACTGCTTGTGTTGCCACAGGTAGCAATTTGATCTCCATCCTACTAATCTGTCTTTGTTTTTCTGTTGTCCTGAGGGAGCAGAAAAATGAAGAAGGTATAGCAAAAGAAGTGTCATTACAGCACAAATACTGGGTTTGGTTTGGATTTGTTGCTTGTTTGAGTATTGTGCTCCTGTCAAAACTGTGCATTGCACCTTGTGTCCTCAGGACAATTGCTCATGCCCCTCTGACCTGTTGCAGCATTTCAGAACTCTCTCTGGCTGTGTTTTCTAGAAAAGAAAAACAACTTTCATTATAAGATTCCACCAGGTTTTATTTTTCTGATTTCAAGTCATATGTTGATTGTGAGTCAAATGCTTCCAGGGCCTTTGCTTTGAAGCTATGAACAGCATTGCTTTAAATAGCGAAGAATTTATTTGTATTATGTCTTGGGGATGCAGTTCACAGTCAGGTAGTTGTACAGGAACCGTTTGTGTATCATGAGAAGGTAGTTCAAGTCAAGAGTTGCTTTGCTTTCCCTGCCGGAGGGCAGGAGGTGTCACACAGGTGGGTCTGTGGCTCAGAGTGGTGGCTTGGTGCCTCTGGTGTCATGTCACCATGGCATGTGACGGCACTCACTGCCTCAGTGTGTGAGTTAAGAGTCATAGAACTCTCTTTGGTTTGTCCTGGAAGGGACTTTAAAGATCATCTAGTCCCACCCCCCTGCCATAACTAGTGACATTTCACTAGACACGTTGCTCAGAGCCCCATCCAATCTGGCCTTGAACACTTCCAGAAATGGGGGATCCACCACTTCTCTGGACAATCTGTGCCAGTGCTCACCACCCTCACAGGGAACAATTTCTTCACACTATCTAATCTAAATCTACTCTCTTTCACTTTGAAACCATTACTCCCTTGTCCTGGCATCAGTGTTGGGCTGTTCCGGTGCTGTGGACAAAGGAGACATACAGGCATAGGTAGTCACAGTGGCAGATGGTGTCAGTTGATGGATTCATTCCTGCCCTGTAATTCACAGCAGGAATGCCATGGAGCTGATGGAGGAGACTGGTAATCCTCAAAATTTGCTCTAATATATAAAACCCTGACTACTGCTTAGGATGTCCTCAAAGCAGTTTTATAGAGGTTGGAAAAATATACTTGGAAAATAGCACAACATGCTTTTCCTGTTCTGACAGTCCTAGAAAGGAGCTTTAGGATGTCACTCAGGGCAGGATAGATAAACCCTTGGTTTGATCCCATAGTTTTTTTTTCTTTTCTCTTGTATTTTCATGCTGTTTGTCCTTAGCCAGAGTCCTACTTCTTGGTGTTGTACTACAAACCTGCTTAATGTTTGCTGGACTCTCAAGGATGCCTCTTGAAAACAGTACTACTGCTGAGCAGACAGGAACAGGGGTCACTTTAGCATTAGAGGGTGCTCTGTTCAACTCTCACCAGTAGATACAGGTGGAGGCAAATAAAAGTCCTGAAAGGGGCACAAAAATGTTTGGAAATGTAGGTACTGGTGTGATGTATCAAAGCACAATAAGAAGCCTTCTGAAAGTATTGCTAAGCAGACTGAAATCAGCAATACTGTAAAGTTTGTGAGAGCCTGATTTTGTGATAGTAACAGCCCCATTTCATGTCCAAATAGGTTCAGATAAATTCATTATACGACTGAATAATTATGCACTGTTTATCTGACTGAACTTCCAGTCTTAAAGATTCAGCATTTCTTGAAGGTTTGCTCAGCTCTGGAAACCTTTAGTGAGACATTTTAACTACAAGAGCACAGGAAGCATCAGCTGATGAAATCTCCTATTTCTATGTCTCTAGTATCACATAAATATTTTCTTCCTGGGGCTCCAGTTTGTAACACTTTCTCTCTCCTAGAAGACTGATCTTGTTCTTGTATTTAAAACAAGGACTATTAATGAGCTATTATGGAATGTTAGTTTAGGATCACTGATGCACACAACCTTACTTTGTTGCAGTGAAAAAATGACATTATGCATATTTGTAATAATAAAGAACAGCTTGAATTTCATGCCTACCACAGAAAGCATGCTATAAATAATGCTCTGTCCAAAGTTAATCACAATAGGTTTAGTTTTAATTGAGGCAAATATCATGTCCCTGTTTAATTCAATCAAACACATCACCATTAATAAATTACTGGAATTTTCTTTCACAGTATGTGGTTTTTAGAACAATATTATCTTTTATTATGTTGATATCTTGGAAGTCGTTCAGTTCTTAGTATAGTCTGAAATTTGTAGGCTAAAATGCTGTGTATTGAATCTTTAAATGTGATGACACTAAAATGTAGGCAAAATTTAACTGTCATGTTCTTTTTCACTTTTTACCCATCAGTTCTATACCTGGCATTGATACCTGTTCAGAGCTTTGAAACACTTTTCTCTCTGTATGTAGTTAAATACTTCCAGCTCTTGATTCTTTAGCTAGAGTGTAGCTAGAAGTAGTACATCTGCAAGCCCATATATCTGGCAAAGGGAAAATGTGGCTATCTCAGTGCTGCTACACCTGAGCTGTGCCTGAGTCTTTCTTCTTGGTCTCCCAGGCTCCAGCGTTTAACTCCATTCAGTTCTTGTTGACTTTCTTCATCACCGCTTCTAAATCTTACCCATTGCCACCTTTCTTGTTCACTTTTATAGCCCATCCTAAAGCTGCTTGCAGAAAGCAAGCTCTGCCGCTCAACAGAATACAAATGTCTGCCTGCTTCATGCAAGGACAGCAACACTGGGCAAGCACCCATGGAGAGGAATCATCAACACCTGAAAAGGATGTGCAGGAGACCTTGACTCTGCAAACCAATTGTAAAACTGCCATTAAGATAACTAAGGCCCGGGGACACTCAGGCTCACTGGTACACCAGAGCCTATATATGTCTGTAGTTTTAGGTATAGAGTTTGTTTCATCAATTTAAAAATGCCAGTATTTTTTGCATTGAGATTATATTGATTATTATATTATGCATCCAAAGTGTGTTTTATCCTTGCTACTTAAGATTAATACATGTATTGGAGTAGGAATTAGATCACCCTGTATGGATTTAAATATCTAAAAACACAAGAGAGGAACTTTCTGTAAGACGTTATAGGATGGCTCCAAACAAAATTTCCCAAACTAAAGAAGGCGTATGTTTCATCCTAAATGATGAAATGGGGCATAGACACACATCTGGAGCTGAGCAGTGCCTCAATACTGTAACAGAAATAAGCAATGTGGAAAGCAGGGTATTCAAAATTCTGGGTTCAGTGTTTTGTGCTTCCCAAATTAAATGCTGGAACTGTATGGAAAGAAGTGTTTTCCTGGAGGTGCAGTCAGAGTGGTAAGGTTTGACATGTCATGAACCTTTATGCCACTCAGACTGGGGGTGTGAGTCCAAACTTGGCACAAGTTGGAAGATGCTATTTCATCAAAAAGTAAGACACGACAGATGAGCTGATGGGGTCTTGGTGCTCCAGAGAAGAAAATCTCTTCCAGACCCTGCCAAGCAGTCAGTAGTTACAGCAGCTGCTGTCTTGTATGGGAAGCAAATTGGATTCCTCCTTCTGCATAAGAGAGAGGGCGTCCCTCACTCATGCTGCAACACAGCCTGACTGCGAGTGTGGATCACACCTTGTTTTGGGGGGGAGTAGCTGCTCCAGACCCAGTATTTTGTAGAGGCACTTAGCAGGTATGATTCCTTGATCATTTTCTTGGAGGAAACAGCTTACTGCTTGTGCCTCAACACTAGGAAAAGAGGAGGGATCTGCCCAAGGTTTCTGGACATGTTGGCAGGCGACTGCCTGGCTGGTGTTCTGTGCCAAGATGTGTCAGCGTGGCACACTGCTGTGTCAAGGAATACAGACATACCCAGGGCGGGGGAGAATGCCATTGCCTCCTTACAGCCCAAGGAAGCATGTAAATGTCAGACCTCATGTTTATCTTGCTCTGCTTGCTTATTCCTCTCTGGACTGCCTGAAAGTTTGATAGAGTGAAAATAGTGGTGCTAGTGGGAGGGGAGCAGCCTCAGTTATAAGTAGTGAAAGAATTTAATGATGAGAAAGTCACCTCCAGTTCTGTGAGCCAGTGGGAGATGGTTGTGACAGAATCATTCTAAAGCTGGTGAGAGCTGTCGTTGTACACCTTCCCAGATGCTTCAGTCTCCAGTGCTGTCACCACTCTCCCCTACGCCCCATAAAAGCTGATAAACCGGATCAAGGCAAGCTTTGGATTAGACAGTTTATTGGAGTCAACATAGCAAAGGAAAAGTGATGGAGCCAGAGCACAGTTGCTCTTTAGGGCATTTGTAGTGTCACAGGCTGTCACACAAACTGCGTTTGTTGAGCTGATGTGAGGATAACATGAACACAGAATGTGCAGGAATGTGCTGTGGGAGGACAGAGAGCGTGGGGCCACTTTGTACTATATGATGTCACTCCATGCACAGACCTGCTGAAACTAGGAGCTACAGTTGTCGGCTGTGGCATGGAAGATCATTCACACACATTAAAATTCTTCACTTAGAATGTGATATAAGGCAGCCTGTAATCTTGCTGTAAGGTCTGTGGCTAGTGCACTATGTAGTCATAAAGATTTCAAATATCTCTTGGCATTAAGAGTTCTGGAATTTTCTTTGCTTCCATGTCTTGAAATGAAAACAGTCCCATGAGCTTAGCTGCACACCACGAGAGCCATTTATTTGCTTGCTTTGGGTTTTTTTTGTTTGTTTGTTTGTTTTTTGTTTTGTTTTGTTTTGTTTTGTTTTGTTTTGTTTTGTTTTGTTTTCCTTAGATAATGTTGAGATTCTGTTTCTGGAGTGATGAAAACTATTTCTGGCTTTGCTCTTGGAAACTGAATATTGTTTTTCAGGATCTTCTGTATTATCATTAAGCCAATAACTGCATATGATAATAACTACAGAAATTAATAACAGTAGCATATGAATGATATAATTTTAGAATATTTCTTGAAGTTTTCTGTCAGTATGTCAAATTTTCTTACTTGGGTGATTGCTATTTTGCCTTCAGATAAAAGCAAAAATAAGATATGTTGAGAGTCATGATTTGTCATTCCAGCTGGAATTAGTCATTGGTCATCAAGATGCTAATGAAATTAACTGTTTCTAAAGAATTAACCTTATTTTACTAATATGTAAGGATAATTCTCAACACTACGAAATTCTTTGACAAATTCTGAAACTTTGTTTGAGTTGGATTCATCTTACCTGACTTCAGGTAGTCAGGTGCCTAGCCTAGCCCAGTCACCTGGGCTATTCTTGCCGTCAGAGGAGAAGGGTATGTTGCCTGAAGATGCCCACTCTGCTCATCTCAGACCTCTGTTGTATGACAGGTCAGATCACAGTCAGAGTGGCCACCTCTCTACATGGACTCAGGTCTGGACAAGTTTAGGGAGACGTGTAAGCCTGACAGCTCAGCTGGATCAGTCCCTACAGTCCCATGTTACTGGGAGAAGCTGCTGTGTCCCAGATTCAGCAGGGGTTCCCCTGGGTCAGGACAGCTTGGAAAGGCTGTTGTGTTCCCGTGGTGTTGGTGAGTTGTTTTGTGTGACATGCGGCTCAGGCACAGAAATGAAACAGAACAAAATACTTTAGAACAGACGCTCAGAAGGTAGCCTTGAGCAGGGAGGCAGAGTAGGCATGGAGGGAGGTAAGATTTGCAGCTCTGCTGCCAGTGTCTTGGGGAGTTATGGCTCACGATTTGTTGTGGATGCTCCATCCCTGGAAGTGCTCATGACCAGGTTGTATGGATCTCTGAACAACCTGGTCTAGTGGCAGTTGTACCTGTCCATTGCAGAGGGATTGAAACTAGATGATCTTTAAGGTATCTTTCAACACAAACCATTCAGTGATTCTGTGATTTACCCATTTAGTGAGTATGATATCTGAGCCCGTGGCTCAGACAATTTTGGTTGCCCCAAACCGGCTTGCTTTCTTGGCTTTACTTCTGGCAGCACTACAGCTGCAAAGCTCAAGCCTGGGGCACCCCCGGTGCCACGGGAGGGGGTCAGCTCGTTCCCCGGAGTTCCCCTTTCCCCGCTGTCTCCGGGCACTGGGCAGCACGCCGGCTCCACAGGGACGGGCAGCCGGGCTCCGACAGTCGGACNGGGGAAGGCTTAAAACAGCCCGGCGAGGCGCGGAGCCCCACACTCGGGAGCCCCGACGCTCAGCAGAGGCGCCTCGCCGAGCCGGAGCCGCTCCGCTTCAGCCGCCGCCGTGAGTGCCGCGACGGGGCGCGCAGGGCAGTGGGGATGGGACGGGATGGGATGGGATGGGGACGGGACGGGATGGGCGCGGGGGGCCCGGGCCGGGCAGGGGCTGCGCTGGGGCGGCCGCGCCTGCACTCGCCGTCGGGGCAGGTGCTGACGGCGGCTCCTCCATCCCGCCCCGCCGTGCAGATGCAGGGCACCGTGAGGCTGTGGGTGTCGGTGCTGACTTTCGCCCTGTCGCTGCTGGTCTGCCTGGGGACGCTGGCAGAGGCGTACCCCTCCAAACCGGACAGCCCCGGCGAAGACGCCCCCGCAGAGGACATGGCCAGATACTACTCGGCGCTGAGGCACTACATCAACCTCATCACCAGGCAGAGGTAGGCAGTGCGGAACGGCAAACATCCCCCGTTCCCGCTCCCCGGGCAGATTTTTCCTTGGCGAGGCTCAGGGGAGGAAGGTGGGGTGCCCCTTCACACTAGGTGTCTCTCGTTGCTTACTCCCTTTAGAGAGTAGCACCCGTGCACCCCTGAGTTGCCTCTGGGTCCAGAGCTGAATTTCCACCATCCAAGTTGGCAGAAGGGAAGAGGGATGTCAATGCTGACTCTGCTCTCGTAGATCTAACTCAGGCTGGCAGTCAGGAGCATGAACCACAGGGCATGCATGGGGAGAGCCCCCCAAAAGGGAAAGAAAATACAACTAATGTGGGAGCTGGAGGGAGCTAGACAGAGCTAGCAGCTTCCCACTTCTGTTGCTGCCACCCACTCTAGTAAAGATTTTGATGAGAAAAATTGCCAGCTTGAGGAGATGTAGTAGTCCAGATGCTTTGTGGTTTGCCAGCTACCTCATGCAGCTGTGAGTGCCAAAAACCCCACTAGTCCTAACAAAAAACTGTCAAGATCACAAGGAAGAACTCAAGCCCAATCGGAAAGAGAAAAGAATGTGAACCTAAAGCTTGCCTTGCTCTAAATTGGGGGTTGACTGTGCTTGTTAAAGTAGAGGTAAAGGCTCAGTCTGAAAAAAAACCCTCGCAAATTATTATAAAAATCTTTGAGAACATCTGTCCAGTTAGACTGTGTGGTTGAGAGAAGTTTCCCCTGAGATACCACAACAGTGTGTGACCCAGAAGACTTTTGACATTTGTTAATATCAAAACCAGATGAGACATCTAAAATTAGGCTTTCATCTGTCCCTTTAGAACTCTGAAGAATTAAATTAGAAGGGAGGCTATCGTTAGCTGTGAGCTTTCCCAGCAAGCACATAAGAGTCTGCCAGTGCACTAATAGCATAAGACAGATGAAGATGCTGATAGAAATACTGTTCTTCAGTCCTGAACTTTTAAAGCAATGTTCTGTCCAAAGCCAGGTCACATTTAAAAATAAAAAACCCCAAATCCAAACAAACTCTTCTTTCTCTATTTAACCTCCACTTCTGGCGTGTGCCCTGTATGCTTGCCTTAATGTTGACTGTGTCGCTTTTTTGTCCTACTTGCTGGGTTGTACCTGTACAACTCAGAGACTGAGACTGGATAAATTCTTTTGTGTGGATTTGGGGTCTGAAATGAACTGAAATAGTTATCTCAGTTCATAAATATATCAAATATTGCTGATGGATAAAACTTAAATTTTGTTCTTTAGATTTTACTCAGGTTTCCTACCCACCCTCATATTTAAAGGAACAGAATTTACCTTAGAAGTACAAGGTGGCAGAAAAAAGCACTACAATGACAACTTCATGATACACATTTAAAAGTTGACTACATAGGTTAACAAGAAAACAAAAAAGGTGTGCTGTTCACACTCTGTGGTGAATTAACAGTCCAGAAATAAAGCATTTGCCGCCTCCCTTTGGAAAGCTTAACTGAAATCCTGGAGGTTCCCTGGTTCGACAGTGACCCAGTCACTTGCAAAATGAATCAATAACTTCTGAAGAGCTTTGGACTGGTTGTTCGGTCTGTTTCAGCAGATATGCTCAAAGTTTTCTCTCTTTTTACAGCTTTTTACTTCTGCTACTTGTGCATGGTACTGTGATGGGAGGAGACAGGGTGTCCAGGCACTCTCCTGCTCCTCCTGAGGGTGAATGAGCAAGCTGCGCTTGGTCTCTCACCAGTCCCAGTGCCTGTAGCCAGTGAGATGAAGCTGTAAGAGCATGTTGGCAAGGAGGAGATGAGGAGATTGCTGCTTTTTTCTGTGCAAGTTCATCTGTCCTGCATCGTTTGATGTTCCTGTGATCATGAATAACCTCCTGTCTCATCCTCCTGCCTTCTGCTTCTGGCTTGACCCAAGCATGTGAGTGCTATTCCCCTCTGACCTACTACAACCCACAGGGTCTTCACCCCAGCTCCCATGAAGCTTCTTCCTTCTAGACCATCTTTCTCTTCTTGTATTTAGACCTTGTTGGTCTGGATGCTTTGCTCCCTCTCTTCTTTGAAATCCTTCCTTCAGATCCATCTTACTTAGCTTTAGACATCAGTTTCTGTCAGCTTTATACCCCTTTAAGGTTAGCTGAGGGAATGGGGTACTTATGCGGCACAGATCACCAGGCCTGTTTCAGGATTCTTGTTTCTTATAGGATCCTTATGTGCCAGGTCTTTATGGCTTAAAAGAGAACCCAAGGTGATCAGTACAGATGCAAACTCCTGCTCTGTAGATGTCTGTTTGTCTTTGGATTAGTTCCACCTCTGTCTCCCAAACCATCTTGTGGTCTTGCCTCGTATTTCACTATCAGACTGATCGAGAAGCTTTTTCCAGAGCTCATTTTTACTTGAATCATTCCTCCTTCTGCTGGTTCCTACTACCTGTACTCCCTTTTGCTGACAGGCCATCTTCTTTCCTTGTCACATGTAGTTTGATCATGAATCTGTGGCTCTTCTGTGCTGTTACAAAACAGTAAGGCCATTCCTGCTGGAAACAGCTCGAACTATAGACAGGGCAGAGTATCTGAAGTGTGTCTGACCTGGGCAGTGCTGATGCTCCTGCTTTATGTCAATAGCCTTTAACGGGGAAGGGAGCAGCTCTCGAGAGCTTTGGTTTCTTGGCAGTTTTCTGAATCAGACCCATATGGTTCTGAGATCCTCAGCTCCTGTTGCCAGCCTTGGACATTGATGGGGTTTGACTCCCAAGACCCAGGTGATACTATGTCCCTAATCAGAGTAAGTGTGTTTGCTGCTCAAATCCCTTTGACTTCAGCTGGAGGTGTGAGTTACCAGCATGCCCCAAAATAGGTCTTGCTGTCTCAAACTGAGCATAAGAACCGACCTGATATTTTCACCTGGCTTGGAGCCTTTACCTTTTAAAACAGCCATGATATTTGGTAAGTGTTTCCCAAACAGAAAAGATAGGCCTGTCTTTCTCTGTTCTTGTTATCTCAGAGCTGGGCAGGATAGACGAGGAGCAAACCATGAAGCAGCTGGAGCAAAGATCCCTCAAGGCATTTGCATCAGAAAGAAGAGATTGACTTTGTCAAGAGAGGACTTTAGCCTCTGTTTAGTATGTCTGTAGCATGGCTGTTTCCTAGGCACAAAATTGCAGGTTAGACAGGAGACTCAGGCATCTTCCTGACACAGGATGAACAGCCATTCTTTGTCCAGCTCAGTTGGTTGCAATCAGTGAACACCTTGTGTGCAGCTTTGCTGTATGAGGACAATGTGGATGCATCCAGCACAGGTAACAGCAGTGTCTAGCCAAGACACTGAAGGGACTCAATGAAATATATCTCCCCAACACAGTCATCTTCATTATCTGAGTGAATCTCTGCACTCCAGGTGGCTGCTACCTATTTATTACTCAAACAAAACTTTCTGAGAGACTCGTGGGAGTTTTGTCCAAGTGTGAGCTTGTAGAGCAAGTTGTTGATCTGTTAAATCAATTTCTTTAACGTAATGGAAAATTAGATTCCTCCTCAGTTAAGTCCAGGTCACATCCATGTTAATCAGAGTAGGGAACTAGAAAGAAAGAAAGAAATCCCTTTGTGGTGCTGAAGTGCAAGGTATTTGATTCAACATCATGCCTGATTGCATTATTGTAATAGCATTTTACCATGTCTCATGGGTTCTTTTCAAATACCTGCTTTCAGTCAGCTAAGATTAAGAAATTTACCTTAACTTTCTGAAATTTCTGGTTTGTCTTTCTGGAGCACAGGTGATGTACTAAAATTATTAAGGCAAAATACAAAGAGTTGAATAAAATAATTGAAAAGTGAGATATGTTTCCACTTTTCAGGAAGTTATGTAATCAACAGGTAAAACTACTAGCTTTTAAAATGTAGTTTGGGAAGGTTTTGAGGTTTTTTTCTGCTAAAACTAGATCACTGGAATGACTGGGGTCACTGGAAAAACATCTTGATAGTAATGTAATTCCTTAATTACACCTTTGATTTCTCTGGAATCAGAATTTCACTCAAGTGATGTTAGCAAAGCTGTTCATGTACTTTGTGATTCTGGATAATTGCATACACAAGTTACAAACTATGATCTTAATTCTTTCCATCCAAGGGGTCATTTCCTCATAGTTATCACTCTTAGGCTAATTAATCCTTATAGTGATGAAATGTCTGTCAAGCAGGCTGCTCATTGTCACTTCTGTTTTCTTGGTAAAAGAGTTTGAATTCCATCCCAAGAAACACAAATTGCAGTACTTGTAACTGAGTCATGTACAATATCCAGAATAAAAAAGAAAAGGCAAATAGAAGGCCAGGTAGCCCACAATATTGTATTTAACTGAAGAACTCTGAATGAGCAAGTTTTTGTTCCCACAGCCACATGGTTCAAGATGATTACCCTGGGATGGCTCAGTTTTTACAGCCTGACGTGCTGTGTGTTGGACAGCCTCAAAGGTACTAGCTATCCTAAAAAATCTCAGCTAATTCCTTGGCTGGTCTGGCACACTTAGTTTTCTTTTCTATTCCTAATGGATAAATCCTACTCCACATTTGAATTGTTTCTGATGAAAGATACAGTATCATCTAAACCAATAAGAAAGTTAATGAGATAATGGAAATGGGTTTGTAGGCAAGAATAACATGCTTGAAGGTCACGTCATGCACACCTTCTTCCCTCTTCCTCCTTGCTCACATCAGTAAGGTGCAAGGTACCCGAGTATCCTGGAGCAGCCATCAAAGTGAGAAACATTCAGAGTTTCTCAATACTGTAATGTAAAATGATTATGGATATAATGTAGAGGAACATGGAAAAAATACTGAAGAATGAATGTTTTCTCACATAACTAAGACAAAATACCTGCTGGAAAGTGGTATTTATGTCTGCTTTATTATTTTTTCTGAAGCAAAAATGACTAATGGTTCCGTGCTTAGTCTTCATTTGTAAAAACTGATATATACAAAAAATTTTTTTAATTTTTCCTTAGATATGGAAAGAGATCAAGCCCAGATACACTGATCTCAGACCTCTTGTTGAGGGAAAGCACAGAAAACATTCCTAGATCCAGGTATGTACAAAGAGGTTTTATGGTGGCTTTCACTTCTTATTTAGATTTAACAGTCTCATTTGTGATCAGGGAATATGTTTCACAGAGAGAAAACATATACCACCATCAGCTGGTTAAACATGTCCTTAACAAACGTTTTTAATTCCTCTTTTTTTAAGAAATAGCACTGTCTATGATTGCCAGAAATGCCTTACCAAATATACCATCCATACTCCTTGTTTCCCTATTTTGGGAATGGGCCTTGCCTGTTACTTGGAGGAAGGGAAGCATTCCCGGGGCATTTGCCCCATTCAGGACTTTTTTATACAGAATTGTATGCTGATGTTTGATGATGATTCCTTACATAATAGAGCTCCAAAGATGGCATATTTGTACTCATTTGATACTCACACAGGTGGTAAATATGCACTTACATTAACTCATACACAAATGCATGGCTATGACTTGTCTTTATTATATCTAATATTTTACAAAGGGGAAAAAAAGGCCTATAAATTTCCATTTGCATTTGGTTTAGAGTAAGAGTGGTGTTTCAAACAAAACTCAAATGTACTTAATGTATTTATCTAGTTAGGTAATGATACTTTAGCAATAATGTAAAATACAGTAGTAGTGACTGCAGTTTACACAACTGAAAAGTAAGTATGTTGAAAAGGTAAGATACAAGGGAAGTTCTGGCTCATGAAGGAAAACACTGGGTTTAATTTTACTCATAATCAAGCATGAATGAGCTCAGTTTAAGCCTTTACTGATAGTCTGAAGTTTCCTGGTAATACTTGTACTGCAGAAATAAATGTTTTATGCAGTTATTATCTCAGGAGTCTACAAGCAAGTGCTCTGCACTCTCATCAGCTCTGCAAAGGCTCAATTAGGCTAGTTAAGTACTTAAGCATAATAATCTGTAGCACTGAATTTAGGGCATGATCATGACACTGAAAGGTGACTAAAATGTCTACTGCCATCAAGGGACATTGTCCATGAGACTTGTGGCTTTATGCACAGGGAGACCATTGACTTACGTTTTGATGACTAAGTGCAGCTGTGGGGATGCAGTTTTCTCTGCAGATGCTTATCTAAGAAACTGCATGGAGTGCAGTGAAATGTATTAGACTATTTTGTGTTTGGTAATGACAAGGCAGAACCGTCACATAATGGGAAATTTCCACTGCCATGAATTTGTGGCAACACACAGGGTAGTACAAAGTCTAATATTCTCTGCAATTTTCACCCCTTCATAAAAATACTATATGATTATTATTATTATTGTTCCAATAATGCTACTTATAACACATCAGGGAGCAAAAATTCATCCGCAAAATAAACAACTAGTCTGCATTTAAGATCAAGAATTGATGAGAAGCAGATTTCTTTTTCATACCCCCTGTAACAGCACTTTAAACTGAGTATGGTGTTTGTCACTCATCAGTGACAGTTATGGGAGTACTGGGAACAATAATGTCTAGTTTCCCATGGATGTGTTTTCTAGGATAAAACTCTGTATGGTTTCTGAACCCCACTCCAGCTCCATGTGAGGATATAATTAAATCTTTCTATCTAGTCCTGTGTTCCATGGCACATCAGGAACTTAATATCTCTGAAATCTGTGTACCTCTCCCTGACTTGGTTGAAATTGTCCAGAGGGTGTGAAAGCTGGAGGGGAAGTTAGTGGAACCACACAGGGGTGAAGAGCTGGACACACAGCAAGTATGCCCAGGTACAGCTTGGCTGCCTGAGTGAATGATAGGCAGGCCACTATTATTCTGAACTTAAATTAAGTAAATGTTTTAGAAATAGTTATATATGAAGCCAGTTGTGGAGCAGATGTAATTTGCACTCAGTGAATCAGTGACAGAGAGAGATACCTCATGAATTCTCAGGAACTGAACTTTGTAACTAAATATTGGGGTATTAATAAATGACTTAATTTTATTCCGTTTTACTGGCCTGGTTTGACATTTCACTTTTGCTGACTAAAATATGCCCTGAAGTATTTTGTAGTCTAGGTGCATGTCTCACCATATGAGAAATTTTAGAGAGATTCTTACAGAAACTACTTACAAAATAGGAAGGTGAAGATTAAAAATAAAAAAAGAGGTGCCTTGAGCTGAGTACAGGTAAGTTCTTATGGCAGAAATACATGATGTGGCATGTTTCTGATCTTGTCCATCTTGTAGAGTGATGAGAAAGTGTTTAATGCTCAATAGCAGGATAATACTGCCCCTTAGATACCTAGTGTGAAGTACTTGTATAGGTTGCCTTTGCAGTCAATCAGTGTGATGGGATGTCTCCAGAATGAGCTTTCCATGTGTTAATTTCTTTTTTTTTTTTTNTTACTATATATTGCAGGTTTGAAGAACCTTCGATGTGGTGATGGGATTTTCAGCACACCTTCAAAACTTTTCCTAGTTTTCAGTTCATACTCCATGCCTATGAAGAAATCATAGCATCATCCCCAGTGCATGCAGCCATTGTACTGAATTCTGTAGAGTTTTCCCTTCATTATATTTGTATATACCTTTATTTAAATAAATTATTTGTGCATTCCAAAATACAACATACTAAATGAAAAGAACCAACCATGTCATTGGTATAAAAATGCATTGTTTTAAACTATTAAAATTGAATTATAACCTCCCTGTAGTCTGAAGTAGCGTGGACAACAAGAGTGTCACAGTTATTACAGTAATTACTGTGCAAAGTAAGATAAAGATATCATTTATTGTGGCCTCAGACTCAGCTTGGGTGCTTGATTTATGCAAAACTGTTAAAAATAATTTATCACAGACTGCATAACTTAGGAAAATAGTGTTCTGAGAGGCAATTTTTCAGAATGACCATACCAAAAACTTACTTAGTCCTTACATTGAGAAATATAATAAAGTTAATAGCATTTTCAAAATACAAAGGAAAGGAATAAGCCACTGCTTAATTCTGCTAACTCTTCAAAACTGGTTTGAAGCTTGGCTGTAAGCCTGAATTAGTAATTATAAATGAAACAGATGTAACATCTTTGTTCTGGCAATATGCAAAGTAGTGGAAAATGCTATCTAAAGTAACTCATAAACCAAGACAAAACTACAACTATTTATGCCAGATAAGAGACATCTAACACTGATTAAGGCCTTGTAAAGTAGCGCTCCGAGCTCCTCTACTGTGGAGACTTTCACGGTTTCTGTTTCACCATGAGAATGTACACAGAGACAGGAGCAAGGCAAACTATCTCCATATTTTCATTGTCTTATTTTTTAATTTTATAAGTTTACTCACTAGCCAAATGGGGGACTTAGTTTTGAGTGTGTGTTTTACTCAAAGCAGTGTGATATAATGACAGCGTGCTACTCTTGCTCTTAAGTGGTATGGTCAGGATCCACATTGTGCACGACACAAATGCTGGTCTTTGGTTCCTGATACACAACCTCTTTTCTTTAGACACTGTGACTAAACACTGCATAAAGCAGCACTTTAAAAAGTTCCGAATTGGAAAAGAATCAGCGTGAAAGTTTAATGTATTTACATCTCCTTCCCACTTTTCAAATGTTTCCACATGGCTGTTGCCCCCAGGAGAGATGCGTCAGCGCAATTCCAGGTTTCTATAAATGTGTTTGCAAAGCGTTACCATCTTACCAGAACTGGCCAGCTTTTGTGGTCACACTGTCTTCAGTGAAGCTTAACTTAGTTTTAATAAAACACTCGGGTGTCATTTGAATCAGCAAATTTAGATTTCAGCAGCAATTCTTTGACTTACAGACTTTGTGATGGTTTCCACAGTGCTGTACATGAAATTTAAGAGCAGTCTAGATTCACAAAAGTGTTTGGGAGCCTCACTAGTATAAATCATTGCCACTCAGAGCAATGGGTAATGATGTTCAGAGATACTCAAGGATGGCCACAAGTTGCTGGAGCTAGCAGGAGTCCATCAACCATAGGCCAGGACCTGCTGGGTAGAGTACACATAAAGTTTGCTTTAAGTAATTATTAAAATGAGCATAGGAAGTTATTGAGGTACATGATATACAATATCTCTAATTCCTGCTAATTCTTAGTATCTCTCTGTGTATACTAATGACCGTGTAAATTATTGTGCCAGTAATTATAAAAATGTTAAACTAAATTTATGCTGCTTGTACCATCATTACAAATGTGCCTTAGTGGAGAAAGAAAGAGTTAAAGAAGAATTAGTGCTAACTAAATGCTTGTACTGAGTTGTTCTACTCAAGTACCTGAGTGTTCCTGAACTTCAAGAACACTCATCAGTATTGAAAAGTCAGAAAAATCTAAAAATTTCCACGTTTATTACTTCATGAACTGGCAAAGACAGATGCAAGGCAAAGCCCTCACACAATATTTATCTATCCACTTTGTGCTATTATTTTCTTTCTAAAATCTTCCTCTGTTCTCTGGGGTAGGCACAATATTGCCGTAGAAGTCCAGTGTGCTTAGTGCTTCCTTGTGTACTTCATATACAACTCTTGACAGGCCAAGAAATTGAAAATATTGTATCAGCTCTCCAAATCAAGGGAGAGACTTAAAAAAATGAGCTGTGAAATGAAGATAAATACTGGTTTTGTTTGGCGTGGCTTCTGCATTTTGACTTCAGGGTTAACCTTTTAATCTTTTTCTCTCTAACCATGAGAAACAGTGACTTGTTTCTAAACAAAGGCTAAAATTTATGTTAGAATCTGAGGAAGCACCAGGAAAAACAAGAAGTAAGAGCCATAAAAGTAGGCAATAATATTTTCTCCTGTATTTATTGTTGGTTTGAAATGAGAAATGTACATAGATAGGTATAAAACATTTAAAAGACAGTCCACCTTTACCTTTGGCAATTTCTCTAATATACATCACAGCTATGCCCAACTTTGATTTAATCAAGGAAGAGATCTAGATGATTCCACATATCTTCTCTTCTAGGATAGGAAATTCTCTCTATCCTTTTCTCACTCCAGCTCTACAAACATGCTGCAATGCCCACTGCAATGCTTTCAGTCTTGAACTTTTTCTGTGCCAGAAGACCCTCCATTATGGTACCCCAGGGTGGGCAGCACTGCTTAAACCCATTACAGTGTGTTGGGCTGAGGTGGGATTTACCTGATAGCTGGCAAATAAATACCAAGTTTTGGCTGCAACATCAGGTGTTTTCCATAGCTGTTTGTGCTACGTCCCCATACTCTGTTGCTCCCTCATCCTGGGGCTTAGGGTGAGGTCATCTGTTCCAGTGTTTCTTGGCAAAAGCATGGTATGGACAAGAAGGCCCAGCAGTCTGTCCAGCTGAATCTCCTAAGTGTCCCACATTGAGGAATTGCCCACCTCCTGGGGAGACTCTTCTCATTGTGAAAAATGGCTGGCTGATTGTTATTCTGAAAATTTTTCCTCTCGTGTCCAACTGGAATCTCCCCAAGAGTAACTTGTACCTGTTACCCCTTATTTTTTCCTTGTGATTCCTTGTAAAAAGGGACTTCTCAGCAGCCACAATTTAAATACTGGAACATGAGGATAAGGTCCAAAGCCTTCTTTTCTCACGGCTGAACTAACCTGGTGTCTCAGGCTTTCCTCATACGGCAGGCTGCACAGTCTTTTCATCATCTTTGTGGCCCTTCTCTAGACCCTCTCCAGCCTGTTCACATCTTTTCTTGTATATCAGGGACCAAAACTGAGCACAGTGTTCCAGGTGTGGCCTGACAAGGACTGAGTTGAGTAAAGAAAAGAAAAAAGAGTTTCTATACGGATTTTTGTGAAGTTAGTAAACTAAATACAAATCTGTCACTTGGGGACAGTTTATGAGCCTGGGATACATCTCAATAGCCCCAGGTTTATAAATCAGTGTCTGGCTTACAGTCAAGAACTCACAAATTCTGGATTATCATATCACAATTTGAAGTTATATCAGATCTGGCTGTTTATTATTTAATAATGGTTTCCTGTTAAAAATTATCAAAGATTAATTTAACACACAGTAATGAAAATTCAAAAATGCTTTTGCTTTCTTTTGGTGGATTAGTACCCTGAGTAAGAAAGTGCTACTGAGCGGAAGTTGCCTAACTAATGCAGTAATTCATATCAGGTCAGGGTATTTTATTTGTCTGGCTGTTTTGTTATCAGTCATTTGTTTATCTGTATTACAGCAGCACCTGGACACTCCAGATATGGGGCTCATTGTGCTCCAGTCTGTAAGACCATAATCAAAAAATAAGCCTCAGCTACAGAGATATTCCATCCATGTGCAAAGAAAGAAAGTGGGAGGAAACTCAGGCTCATAAATAAAATGGTAAATAGGTTATAGTCCTACAGCACCTACAGCCTTGCCCTTATAAGACTCTTCGATTACAGCAATTAAGAATGTGCTATAAAACAGGCATTGCTACATTATCTTGTTTCCAGTTAATATGGATGTTTGCTAAACTATCCCTTATCTAAGCTATTTGCTTTTCTCTAATGACCCAGTCTTTGCCAGGCCCAGAGACCTTCCATTTAGCCCAGATCTATAAGCGGCTCCCACCTGCCTGTAATGAGCACCCAGATCCAGTCTTGCACTTGCTGCAGAACATGAACTCCCTCTAAACTCTGATTAAATTCAAGATTTTAAGCATATCCTAGGCCAATTTGGTTCTGAAGGTACAGACTGAGCCCACCACTCACTTTAACTTGAGCCTGGGGCCAGGCTATTGATGCTCATTACAGAAAGTACTGCTACCAGTCTGTGGTGGTAACTGGGTATACTCTGAATGGGAGAAACTGGCTGGACATAACTGTTGTGCATGATTTTTAGCCTGTTCTGAGCTTATTATGACTAGTTGTTTGGATCTAGGACTGGGTTTTTTTAGAGTTTGGTTAAAGACAGGGTTGGACCTGCATTTTTGAAAGGTTAGTGTATAGTGTGTGATGGCAGACTTATTTCTTGTCCTAGGTTTGTTAGATGCTCTGCTGTGCACGTGAAAGGCTCGTAAGGGCGCTTTGGGTGAGGAGGAAGAGCATGGGCCGCAGTTGGTAACTCTGCCTGGAGCTCTATATGGCAGGTCAGACAATGAGGATGGGAATAGCAAAACTCTGGAATCACTGTGAGCTTCCACAGGAGAACATGGACAAGACAGCAAAAAACACTTACATGCCCAGACATGCAGATGGAGGACCAGTAGGATTTTTAAAACACAGCATCTAACTCCTTAATGATCCCTGACTGCTAAAATGCTTGGAAAAATACCACAGGCTTCCTTGAGCCACATGATTGCACCTAAATTCACAATAAGTTTTGTGGTTTTAAGACCCACATTACAAACTTTCACACAGAGACTGGTGGTCAGCTCAGATGATTTAAGACTTTCTTGTTTATCTTTTCCTGTGCATTGGATAGAAAGTCCTGGCCTGTCGGCTGCCAAGGATGTCAATGTCTCTGCCTTACAAGTGTGAGTCTCAAGGTGTCTAAGTTCTATGGAAATGTGTCTGGAGTCATTCCACCTTTGAAGAAGTAGAACTGGCAGGAGCAGGAGAGCCAGGAGGTGCTCTTGCAGATAGAGCTGGCAGTGACTAATACTGAACACAGCCATAACAGCCGTCCCACATCAGCTTTCCTGATAAGTTGTAGATCAGCAGCCTCTCTCAGAGGTACAAGGGTGTGAATAATGTCAAATATGTAAAATAAATATGTTTGCATCAATTAAGAGTGAGGGTTTGGGAGACGCTGTGCTAAGTAAGTGACTGGCTCTTCAATAGAGCTTATTTGTTCTTCCACAAGTTCCTATGTTCTATTTTCTTAGAGTCATAGAAAGGTTTGGGATGGAAGGGACCTTAAAGATCATCTTGTTCCAACTCCCTTGCCACGGCAGAGACACCTTTCAATAGACAAGGTTGCTCAGGGCCCCATCCAATCTGATCTTGAACACTTCCAGGGATGGAGCATCCACCACTTCTCTGGGCAACCTGTTCTAGTCTCTCACCACCCTCACAGTAAAGAATTTCTTCCCATTTTTAAACTTCTTTTCCTTTGAAAAGAATCTTTTTACTTTCTGTTCTTATTCTGCTTTCTTTTATACGGAAGAAAAGAAGGACTGCAATTTGATGTTATTCTGCATTTATGATCAAACTATTCTGGCAGGGATGATTTTCTTGACTATACCTATTCATTCACTCTGTTGTGTTTCTGGTGATTACTCTGGTTCAGCTATCTTCCCACTGAAATCAGGTGGAAATACTGTCTTTTTACACACCCTTTTACAAATCCTGTTCCATCAGTAGTTGCACAGAATTTATTTTTTAAACAATTGCTCCAGTATTTCTTTCACTGCACTATAAACCTTGAAGATGGATTCTAATTAAGTCATCTGAACCACGAAAGAAAGTTTATTAATTGAATATTATTAGTCCAGAGATTTGGATACTTTTTGGTACGGTCAGCTTTTTGTAAGGAGGAAGAGTTAAAGTTAAATAATCAGTTCAATCAGAAATGTTGACTTGCTTTTAATGCATTCATTTGAAACATTTAAACTTTGACATCAGTTGCTGGCTGCTTTCAAATCAGCAATCAGAAATGGCAGAAAATCATTGACTTTTGAAGTGATGTTTTGCATTGCTACACCAGGGCCTTAACTTAAATCTGCTTTTAAAAGATGAATTGCATTTAGAACTGCTTAAAACCACATCTTAAACGGGCTGCCTTATCTGTCTTAGGCAGCAGTACATTTTACATTTCTCCACAGGCGAACGAACGGTGGTACCCTGGTCCACCACAGCTCAGCACACGTCAGAGTGTCTGTGCTTCAGTGCTCATCGTGACTGTCACAATAGCCTGAGAGGATTAAAATACACTTCCTGTACTGTGAGTCAGACCTGGGTATTAATAATAAGGTGAGCTTAAGTGGGAAGAAATAATTTTTCATTTCATTTATCAGTTCTGTTTTACTGACTTCTTAAAAAAAAAAACCTAACAAACTCTACCCTCCTGAAAAATCACTTGCAACAAAAAAAGAGGTTCAACCTAATGTCCTGTCAAGGAAATGGGCTGAGGCAATGTTATGCTATATTTAAATTTTCTTAAGAATATATCTTTCTGTTACTCCAAGTGCTCAGTTAATGTCACTTCTCTGCATGTCACGCTCCTTGTTTCCTTAGACTGTTAACAGTCTTTTTGTCTTTTATATCATTTCACAGCGAACCTACTCCAAACTTCAAAGCTTTCAAAGGAGTATTGGCTGTCCCCAGGCCAAGTTGCACAGAGAAACGTCTGCTACCCTACAGCACAACAACCAAATGTGCAAAAATACAAACCCTTCCTCTTGAAGTCTACCTGAGGCTTTACAGGTATATTTCTGCTTTAAAATGTAGTTACGGTACCTTAGATTGATGTTTCTCATTTCTTCACCAGCTGGATAGCTATTATCCAAGCAACTCTGGCTTACGGGCACTGATTGCATTTACCCAGCACTCTGCCTTCCCTGTTCACTGTCACATGGCTGCCAACAAAGTTTTCATATGGAAAATGTGTATTTTTATTGCACTTTTTTACCTCTTTTAATGTTACCTAGAAGTAGGAAGGGTTGATTTTGCCAGCCACTCATGTTTCTCTGCTAAAGCTGTGTTCTTTTAAACTTCAAGTGCCTTACTCCACATACCATGCAATAGGGTGAGTTTTTCCCTGGTACTGTAACCCCCTCCAAGCTGTATCTCTGCTTTGAGAGCTCTACTCAGACATCCCTGTTAAACTTGCAGTGTAATGACAATTTCCATAAGGTGATCTAATTAGATAATGTGAGGCAAAGCTAAATGAGATACAGAAATTGTCATTTGAAGTATCAGAAATTAATTAATTGACAGGATTTATTTTTTTTAAGTAGTTTAGAAGATTTTAACATAAATCTTGGGTGAATGGAGATCTGTGTGGTATATCAAGTAGCAACTAGGAACCTGTGCTTTTCTCTTTTCATGGTGGAGAGAAGAGATTCATAAGGTGAATGCTGAGTTGTGACGGTTGCCAGAGTTAACAGAGCTCTCCGTTGTGCTGAATAAGGTGGCCACCTTACTGTCTTAGCAAGATTTTGGCTTAGTCTCCCTGTGGGAATTGCACAGTTCAGGCAGCTGGCACTGGAAAGGTACAGAGGTAACTTTGATTAATACAGGTTGCTAGCAATTCTTTGAAATTCAGAATGAAGACTGTGGCAGGGGCTGGAAAAGGTTCTCTGAGCTTTAATACAACAAATGGCCCATCTTTGCCCAGCAGCTGTGTTGGCCATGAAAATGTTTTAGCCAAAACCCCACTGGAGCTTAGGCAGAGGTAAAATATTATTCTAAGAAACCATTACGTCCCATGATTTTTGAGGAACAGACATCTTTTTGGCTGTGTAAACTCAAAAGGGGAACATTTCATTGAAAGAGAGTCGGGAAATATCAAAGATGAAATCAGACTAAACATGAACCTGGATTTTAACTTCAAGCACCCACTGAGCCACTGGCCAGTCTGAGGGAGACCAACACATATCAGGTCCTTCTCTTTTTCCCCACGTTAGTCTTCCTTCCATGCACTTCGATTGGGCCACCAGCGTCCAGGTAACACCAGTATCTCTATTCATGTGGATTTATGAAAATCATGGGAACAGAAGCACATCACTAGTCAGTTAGTCACTTCATCTTTCTTTCTCAGTGAGAATATTTCTAGTTGCGTGTGAAGGAAACTGTGAAATGCACAACTAGATGCTCAGGCAGGAGACGCTTGTAAAAAGACCTGGCCTGCTACTTGCTAAAATACCTTGGGGTTTAATTCCATATAGTGAATGGGGAAAGAGGGAAAAGGGAGCTGACTCCTGGGTGTTGGGTCCTAAGCTGGAAGAATGATGTTTCTGTTCTGCTTTTCTTCCCCCTTCTCCCTTTATGCTTTTGGTCAGCTGTAAAGAAAGGGCCCCAGAATTCTTTCTGCATCAAATCCATGGTAGCACAAGAGAAAGTTATACACAGCTCTCACCTCACCAAGACAGCTCAGCTGGCCAAGACCAGCTATTTGGTGTCCAGACTGGGGCTGCGGCTGAATCCATGTAGTTTGTCAGTAATGGTAATACCAACCTCTGTTCTCACACCTTGCGTCCCTGGAGTTTTTGAACTATCCTTGCCCACAGTGCAGAAGTACATATCACTAGAAAAGCTGTACTGAAAAGTGCAAAAGCAAAAGCTACAGCACCACAGATAATCAGTGTGTGTCCTCTGAAAGGAACATTTCTTTCTTCTGTGGATCCCATATGGCTGGGTTGTACACTAAGAAGATGGTATGAAAAATAAAGGGATTTTTGTGCCTTTTTGTTTGTTTGTTTGTTTACATTGCTGTTTGCTAACTAAAATAATTATGTGCAACAAAGTAAAAAATGATTTGACTAGAGGAACACATATTGGCACACCTCAGGTTTTTCATGCCTCTTTCTTAATCCATCTAGCATAGACAACTATTAGAGATACAGAACTAAATTCAGCTGACCATTTTTAAGTGTCATTGTGGCAATTCCTGTCTCTGTCTAGGGAAGCAGTTTCATTAATACTGTGTATGCTAGGTATAAATGGTCCAGCTTCCTTCCCATCTCTGCTTTAATAAGTGCTGATTCAAAAAGTACAGCTCAAGAGAAGAATATAAAGCATAAAACTGACCTCTCTTTAGGCTGTAATATAAATGGCATTGGGAACATTTCCGTGATGAAGAGATGCTTCCAGAAAGCCAGGTGTAATGACATATAAAAGCTACTTTATGATAACTTTACGTGCCCTCAAATATTTAGCATTCTGCTGGACTGTAATGGGTATGAAACTGCACCTCATACTGTGGAGATCTCCTTTGCAACCTAAAGGTTTCAGTAATAGGATACCTGAGACTTGTATTTATAAAGCTCCCATCCCCCCACCTCAACATGTAGTGGATTAAGTTTTTCTTGGAAAGAAACTCTTACAACTCCCACTCTTAGAAATTACAGACTTGAATTTCACTTACACATCGTTTTCTCCTTTTACATTTTTACCATGCAGCTGACCACTCACTTCTCTTCTGCTTTGACCAAAGGCTGGACCTGCTCTACTAAGTGCCCTAAAACTGCTCCTTGCCCAGTGGAGGCAAAGCTCCCCTGCCCTGCAGCGTCCCGAGTGCGAGTGTAAGGGGTACAAGCAGGCAGGAAGAGTGTGTGTGGAGAGGGGTAGAATTTTCTGTTCCACTCCTCAGTCCCTAGTTGTCCTGACCCCCTCAGGGGCTGCAGAAGGAGGGGGATTTCAGAAGAGCATGGTAACAATTGGCATTCCTCAGAGACTGGTATTGTGACCAGCACTGTTTAACGTCCTTGTCAGCAACATGGACAGTGGGTTTGAGGGGCACCCTCAGCAAGTTTGCAGATGACACTGAGTTGTGTAGTACAGCTGACACACTGGAGGGAAAGGATGCCACCCAGACAGACTTCAACAGGCTTGAGAGGTGGACCTGTGCAACAGAAATCTCATGAAGCACAACAGGGCCAAGTGCAAGGTCCTGCACCCAGGTCAGGGAAATCCCAAGCACAAGTAGAGGCTGGGAGTCGAATGGTTGGAGGTTAGCTCTGGGAAGAATGATGTGGGGGATGCTGGAGGAAGAGAAGCTCAACGTGAGCCAGCAACATGCGCTTGCAGACTGGAAAGCCAACTATATACCAGGCTCTATCGAAAGCATAGTGGTCAACAGGTCAAGGGTTCTTCCCTTCCAACCCAAACCATTCTATGATTCTATTAAACAAGGGGATGATGCAGCATTTCCTGGAGTGAGAATTGCTTCAAGGCAGACCAGTCCTGTGGCTCGCTTGCCAGGGAACTGTCAAAGCCAATACAGTTCCCAGCCCAGCAGTGAAATGGTGAAAGGCAGCCTAGTAGGGAGCTGAAAGGAAATTTTACACAACTTCAGGGTGGGTATAATAGATGCAGCCCATCAGTGCCGCTTCAGCTGGCACAGCACCATTAGTCAGCACTGCACTGGGCAGCCCCAGGTGATCCTCAGGAGGAGCACTCCCCCCTTTCTGGGTACAGTGTGGTGAATCTATTGCCACTGACATAATTAGATCTAATAGACTTTATGCTTGCATGTAGTAGGAATTTTACAAATCCCCCCATTACCTGCTGTTTGCTTGCAAAAAGCAGTCAGCTCACAAACCTGAATATTTTTGATGGTGATATTACTGTAAGTGATGTTAACAGGATCTGGATGTTACACCTCACTGACCAGTGAGTGGATGGCATATACTGGCAGATTTACTCAGTTTATGCCCCTTAATGAAGGGAACGTGATCAGACCTTTTACGGTATTGTTTAGAGAAAAGCTTGAAGGGAAATACTTGAAGAGTGGAATGACCTATTGAGTTGCCTGATTTGTGGCTGCAGCTGTTTCCTTTGTGAGAGCACTGGCAGGATTGGTGATTCATGGACAGGAAAAGATCTCTCTTGCATTTGGTTTGCTGCAAGTTGCTCTTTTGTACCCTGCTCACTCCCCATGGCATGGGCAGGTTTGGGGCACTCAGACAGAGCATCTCAGTGCTGCAGGAGAAGGCACAGTCATCCTTGCACTTTTGAAGAGCTGTTTTGATGCTGCAAAGAACTCATCAGTGTTGGGAAAAAAAGCAGCAAGGTGCTGTGTTTCTACTAATCATGTTAAGCCAAAGGCCAGAAACATGACTCTTTAAGGAATACCAAGAAAGTTCCAGTGTTTTTAAACACGAATTTGGAAATTTACTTCCAGAAAGGTGTGGTGGGCACCAGCCCATGCAGCCTGAGCATCACTGCTTATGCATGGCTCCCACAGAGCGGGGTGCGGGTGGGAGGCATTAATAAACCCGAGGCAGAGTTTGGCTCTGAGGTTTCCTGAGCACCGGACTGATACTTAACCACCTCTGATACTCTTTTTTATGCAAAACAATGAACATCACCTACTAAGCACTGTCATTGCTGGAAGCGCTGTGTAAATCATGGGGCTGTGCAGTCCCGTACTGAATGGCAGAGGATGTAGGTGACTTACAAGGACATTGGTAGAACGGCAATCTTTAGACAATTTCTGGAACAAAACCTAAAAACTGCTGAAGTACTTCAGGCAAATTATAACACCCACCTTACATTTTAATGCCACCTTAAGATGTATTCTGCATCAGTCAGCTGTGGGTGGAGATGACATAAACAGACAATTAATGTTTCTTTTCACTTGCCATTTAAGATTGAAAAATGTGGTCACTGAGCTGTCTTTTTCTGACATTTTCTTAATAGTTTTATACTTTATAGAGATGTTTCTGTCACTCCCGGTGCTAGAGCTGTGCCACGAGCAAGTGAGGAGCCCCTCCACTGCACCAGGTGGGCCACCAGCATTCATGAGCACCACACATATTTCCATTGACCACAAAACTGCTTGCTTCTTGTCTGGGGCCACGTGTTTTGCCAGATGTTATGGGATAAGGGTTTCAGAGGAATGGAGAAGGGTTTGTTCTTCCCTGGTTGGCTGCAGACAGGATTCTTTTGGAGCAGCCCCACACTCTAGGGACAGGGGAAGACATCTTTTGCATCAGAAAGCTGTGACGGTTGGTAGTTGCACCACTTTGATATACCTTTTTTATCTATTTAAGCTGTGTTTGTACTTGAAGTACTCTGTAAGTACAAATAACAGTCTGTAGTTGAACACTTGGTTTGCAATGTTTTCTAGAACAAACCCCACCTTTCCTCTGGGGCCCATCACATCACAGACTCAGCTACCTGTAAACTTTGGGTTGTCTCCTAGTCACTGTATGTCAGGCACCTCGTAGTAGTGAGTTACACCAGCAATTCTAGTTCTTTGAGTGTAATTCTTTAAAACAGTTTTGGGTTCCACAGCTATAATCTGCACTGTCAGCAGTGACTCTGTGGGTACTGACAAGCTGAGCTGAAGATATGCTGTCTTATAGGCGGTGGGTGGTGGGGAAAAAAAGATCTGTCTTTTATAAATGTATTTGGATAATTACATTTACCCAAATCGCCTTCATCTCCTTTCCCACTCCCTTCTGAAGGAGAGAGTGTTAACAAAAGGAAGTCTGCTGTTTTATTTTTATTGGGATAACCAGATTCCTGACTTTTCAATCATAATTCAGGGTTTTTTTTAAATGTCATACATATTGAGTGTGATTGAATTTCTGCCAGAATTTTATTAGATAATTGACACAGCATTTCTCCCACCAGTGAGCCACTGAGGGGAAAATGCTGCAAAGGAAGGAAAAACAGGAAGATGGAAGAAACAAATAGGAGGAAAAGAAAGGGGAAGTAGCAAACTAAAAGGCAAACATTTTTTTGATGAAAGGAGTGTGAATCACAGCCTAGTGTCAGCTTTACAGTTCAATTTCACTCAGTTAAACAAACCTCCATGTGTGATTTGGGTCTAATTTAGTTATCCTGTGGCAGTCTCCTCTGTAGACAGTGTCTGATTTGTTTAAGGCACTCTTATTCCCAGTTATGAATATCTGACCTAAACCTAAATCAGCACAATTTCAGTCAAACCTATCCACATATCATTAATTATATCTACCCGAAATCTGGGTGTGTGCTGACACATGTCTCTATCAAGTGGGTTCTCCAGTGTCCTTGATAGAACTGGGACAAGCTGCTTCCCCCACATTTATGCTGTCTAAGCTGATTTCACGGTAAGGGAGGGACAGGCGATCACGCTGCAGTGAGCTAAAGCAGGGTGTGGACTCGAAGCGTTTCAGACCCGCTGCAGCAATGGCCTCACTGAGCCTTTGTGTCTTTAGCCTGTGGGAAACACGTGGCAGCCTCCCAGCTACCTTGTGTGGGTCTGAACGTGCCCAAAGGTTACCAGGGATCCCCTGATGAACTATGGGTGCAGCAGTTGTTCAGCAAAACAACTGTGACCCAAGTCACTCCTTTCTGACTGGAAAAGAAGCACTCTGGAAGGATTTGTTCTCCTTAATGTGTACAAATTTTCCACAAAAAAATCCCCCAAACAACAAACAAACAAATTGCCCCCCGACAAACAAACAAACCCCCAGTAAACAACCAAACAAAAAACAGAGAGGGATTTGGAGCAGCCCAGGTTGTCAGAGTTGTAGTAGTCTGAAGAGAAAAGAATGAATCTAAGGAAATAGTCTTGGTAACTACTTTTACCATTGCTGTAAACAGGTATCTAGACCCCCTAGTGAAGAAGGGTTATGTGCACATATTCTTATATGTCCCTTCCACTACACTGAACAAACACAAGAGGAAACCAGGCCATAAGGCTGCAAATACAGATGACCAAATATTGATCAGAGCATAATAAAAAGAAATCAAGGCTTATTTGTGCTAATGAAGCCATTAGTCATACAATCAGAAAGGAACATCAGAAAGAGTGTTTACAAAAGCAGAAGTCTCATTTTGGTGGAAGATGTATTTCTTAAAGGGTGGTAAGGAAAACCAGAAGCCTTGTGGTGATCACATAACTTGACCATACATAGAACAGTGTAGCAAGCTATGACATCAGGACTGTACCTCCAATAGCAATCATTTGGCTGTGCTCCGTGTGTGCATATGTACAGGTGTGCAAACATGTGTTGTAGAGATACCTATATCTGTATATACACACACACTTACATGCATGTAAATATTATTTTATTGGCATTTAAGGGCATATACTTTGTCTTCTGTTTGATCTTGTAATCTTACTTCTTCTCTTGCTTGCTTTAGGGTTAGCATCCAACTGCTCCCATTGCCCTCCTCCAGGTGCAAACAGAAGGTTTTGTCTGGCAGCAGAAAGCAATGGAAGGAATACTCAGCAGTTCTGGAGAAAAGCTAGAAGAGGTGGTCTGCTTTCAGTAGCTCTAAACTTCATGAACCAATCTTCCTTTCTTCCTTCCTTTCTTCCTTCCTTCCTGCCTGCCTTCCTGCTTTCCTCCCTCCTTCCCGCCCTCCCTCCCTTCTCCTTTCCCCTTCGGTGTTCCATCTTAACTTCTATTTTATATTCTTCAGCTTTAAATAATTGAGTATCTCTTTTGGGGAGGGGTATTAATAATAAATAAGAAATAAGAAAAAGTATTACTCACATTATTCTTAGGAAGTCAAACCATAAATCTTAATATTTTCAAAGATCATTTAATCATTTTGTTCCCTTCCCCCTGAAGGGAATCAGATTACTAACCACTTCGCTGCACCCTACGGCTGTACAGCTTTTTGTCAGTCTCCTTATGGTTAACTTCTTTGTCATAATATTGATTTTTAACAAAAATATCCTTTCTGCCTTACTTAGCTTTGATATGCCACAGAACCATGTAACTATAGCTATCTTTAGATTACTGTCTAATCTTAGTATTTCAAATTGAGTTACTATGTCTAATCAGTTCTTCCCAGAAGTGCCTTACTAACGCCATACAAGAGTTCATTAAGAAACCCATCTGACTTCAGATTTGCCTTCAGTGGGCTCCTCTCAACCCCAAAATTACCCACAGTACTTTGAAAGAGACCAGAAATGACAGCTCCCTTCCTCCCCTTCTCCCCACCCTTCTCTGAAGAGCAAGACAGAGCCTCAGAGGTGGCAGAGCCTGTGCAAACAGTGTGTGTGGGTGGGGAATGGGGATGCTGTGTGCAGTGTCTGTGGGGAGCAAGGAGGGCTGCTGAGCTCCTGGAGCCCGGGAGAGGAGCAGGTGGCAACATCAGGGTCCTATGGAGTCGATGGGATGGCTGTCAGGGACTGTCAGTGCCATTGTGCAGGCTTTGGCACCAAATTCCTGGGATTTTGCTTGGATTCACACATGCAGGCAGAGTCTGGTCTTGGCTGGGAGGGACATGTGTCCATGGCTGCCATGCTCCCAGCAATGCAGCTGAACCCATATACCTTCCAAGCAGCTCAGCACGGGCTGCCAGGGCACATCCCACGGGCTGGGTGCCTTCTCTGATCTTGTCATCTACTGCTGGCCTGTCCTCTCTGCTCTCATCTGCCCCTCTGAGGATCACCCCCCTCTTAGTGGCCACTGCTTCATCCATGACAGCCACTTCTGGCTCAGGCCCAGCCTTCAGCTTTTCCCTCTGGTGACCTCCTAGAACAACACCACACCCATGACCTGCAGTTTCTGCAGCCCCGTGATGTTTTTGGTGCAGACCTGGTGTTCTGCAGCACATGTGGTCTGCACACACACACACACGTGTGCATGTGATCGCACTTTGCTCCCATCTAGACATCCCATGGAGCATTTGCCTTGTGTGTGCTGGTTCCAGAGGAGCAGAAAATGGCCCGTGGCACTGTCATTCTGGTTTTAGAGAGTCAATTATGTCAATCCTTGTGAGTGCCCACTGTGTCATTACCATCCTAAGCTTTGTTTTGGCATTCTTCTTCAAGGGACACCTAATTAGGAGTAACAAACTTGTACACCAGGCAAAGGTATTGCATCGATTCATCAATTCATAAACATTTATGATCAGAGTAACGTAGTGCTTTATGAAATGCTGGCAATTAAGTCCAGATAATAATCCCTCCAGCCTTTCAGAACAATCAAGCAAAATGTTAATTAAACAATCAGTTGCCTCCATGTAGGAAAAAAAGGTAGTTCAGGTCATGATAATTAATTATCTTTTTCTCTATTCCCCAAGCAGTTTTCATGACTGTGGTCTGTGAATATTAAAAATTATCTGGTGATGAGGGACCAGATGCCTAAGGAGGTTGAAAATGACATGTGTTGCTTTTCACTTGAGGATTATGTGCTTCGTTCAGATGTTGTTTTTGACGGCTGTTGAATTGCCTAAATGAAATGAGTTGGTGAACCACAAAATTACCACAAACAGGCCATAATTTGCACCAGTGAGGAAGAATTTCTAACGCAACTGAGAAGGATTTGAAGAGGTTTATGGCTGGTTACATTTGGCTATAATTAACGATTTGAGATATCACTTTATTTAGGGAATATTATATCTATATATTTTCTATGTTTTAGGAAATCTAATATCTTATGAATAATTACACTATTAATAAAATAATATAATAATTGGAATATTTATATTATGCCAAATATTTCTAATAATTTCCAAATTTTTCATAGTAGTTTTAGTTATTTCAAATTATTTCCTGTTATTTTAGGAATAATAACAGTCTTGATTTTCAGCTTGAACCAATTTGGTGGAAAGGCTTCACTGATGTCTGTGAATTTTGGATCAATGCTGTTGAAAGCGTATGATTTACACAGATTATGAATGCTTGTTTGTTTCTTAACTCACAAAACATATCAAATCTCTTGTGTTTTACACAAGTTAGATGTGTTTGTGGAGGTATTACTCTGTGATCTTGTCTACTGGGAGTTTCAGTTTCTAATGCATAGTTCTCAGTACTTCATAAGGAATATCTGTTCTAAAAAGGTAGAATAAACAGTGGAAGAAACTACACTCACACAAACAGTATCAAAGCAAAAAAGCTGAGTTTTGTAAAAGGGGGAATGGGGCAGTGCAGCATAATTTTATGTCCATGCTTAGCCCCTTCATTATTGGAGAGAATAAGGTAATTCCAGTTCCATTTTACGTCCCTGTTGCACTCCTAGCTTTGCAAGCATCCCTGCAACTAAGGCATTTTGTGTTTTATTGCAAATTCCTGGAAGGCTCTTTTGTGCTGCAAATTAACTTTAATGCTCCCTCCACAATTTATTTTTTTTCTGTTGTTGTTAGGCTTAAAACCTATGTTCTGAATGGGAGTTTAAGCAGAACCTGAGGTTCCTGCTTCTATACTCCCACTATAATTACTCCTAATAGAAGAAGAAAGGGAACTAAATTGTTCCGAGTCAATTCCTTGCCAACAGTGAAAAACACTTGTCCAGAAGTCCAGTGACAAACACTTATCCAGAGGCCCTTTGCTCTGTGGTTGCACTGGTTCAAACGGCATCTAAAGGGATGCTGGGGCAGACCCTTCCCCTGCCATTACAGGATCCCTTTCCAAAGAGCTATGCAATGAAAAGCCTTTGAGCAGCATCACTGTTCCTTGTCCCTTCCAACATGAATCGTTCTATTACAGTGTAAAACACATTTAAGATACCGAACATGGCATGTGCATGTTTCAGGGATGTTTGGAAAGAGACTTCATGGTCACTCTGGAGGATCCTGTTGTGCTTGACGAGATGCTTCCTACCCCATTACTGCAGTAACTGTACCCAGTCATAGCCTATATGGTCTTCTTATTAGAAGAAACAGAAATGCATTGATTGTGGGTCTGAAATGCAGATTTGAGAACTGAAGTGCACCGGAGGTAGGTCCCAGTTCACTGCTGCTTCCAAGCCAGCACCTTGGAGAAGCTGACTTTAGAGCTGGCAGCTGAAAACAGAACACCATTTCTGGTGTTTTCTCTGTATGTTTTCCCTTAGAAGCCAGTGGCAAATCCTGCATAGCAAATAATTTGTGAAAACATCGTAGACTAGTAAGAGCAAATATTTAAATCATTTTTCTACTCTCACACGAGTACTTCCAACTGCTAGGTAGTCTGTACAGTAATAACAGAGGAGAACTAAACAGTAAATCTATTTGTCTGCTTTGTATTTGGATGAGAAACATGACTTTGAGAGAGAAAAAAAAGAGAGAAAAACTAAAAAAAGTTGGTTTTTGTAGAAAGAAGCAGTAGTAAATAAAGTATTAGAGATTGGGGAAACTGTGTTTTCCTGTTTGTAAGACCACCATGCTCCCATCACTTTGGAAAGCCTATCAGGTTGAGATTCGTGAGGTGTAATTAAGAACCTAAATTAATTGCTTAAATGAAGAGCATCATCACTGAAAGCCTCTTTTACTTAAAGACCAACTCCTATTTTGATTTTGGAGCTGCCTCTCTCTGCATTGGTCACACGGTGGTCAAATGGTCAGGAAGGTGATTCCTGGCCCCTGACTCTGGAAACTTCAATTGCCCCCCCTACAAAAGGGAGATGAGGATGTTTTTCTCTATATCACAGAGTTTTTGTGAGAGCTGACATTTGTGAGGCATACCTGAGTGCCTCAGGTCATTCTGTATTGATTATATGATTTTCTACTTAAGCCATGACATTTATATATAAATTTATAGATGTAGTACTACTTCTTTTCTCCCAGAGCTGATATTTAAAATCATAGAATCCTAGAATGGTTTGAGTTGGAAGCATTCTTAAAAATCATTTAGTTCCAACACCCCCTGACATGGGCAGGGATGCCACCCACTAAACCAAGTTGCTCAAATTCAGTACATTTAAAATAGCAACCCTTCATACAAAATTAGTACATCTATAAATTCTGTGATTCTGCTTTGACTGTTTTGTTTCTTCTTCCTTTACAGGAACAGGGCCAGCAATGCACAGTACATTTGTGATTTTATGATGAGGTGTTTTACCTGCTGCTAGATCACAGGAAGGTCACATTTTCTTCTGGAAAAATGTCCAGTCAACAGAAATGCTAATTTCTCAACAGGATTTAAAATGCACATGTAATTTTGCAACTTCATGTATTATATAAAGCCTGTCATTTTTCAGGCTGTGCTGCTGCTGATGTTTGATTAACACTGAGCCCTTGTTATCTCTTATATGGAGCTCTGGCTAGTCAGCAATGACAGCTAATCAAATAGTTGCTATAAAAGGCTCACCTTCTCTTGGGTAGACCAGCCTTTGGGATGATAAAACTTTGGGTGGCAGTCTGTCAGTGATATTTCTGCCACCTCGTAGGTACCCAATGCTTAAAAACAGTCCTTCTTTACTCCTTAAAATTCAGATGGTTTTGGTCACTCCAAAAAAGAGTAACAGCCCCTTGAGACCTGCACACACAGCTCTGCACTGGATGAGAGGGCTTCCAGTTCAGTTCAGAAGTGGAAATCTGGCTACAAGAGTCAATTTTGCCAGCAAGGAGTTTACAACTAATTCCAGATTTGAAGTGTATGTATACAAACGAACATTCAAGTATTTTTAACCAGCAAGAAATTTGCTCACTGACAATTTCAAGGCAGAAAAATATCTCAGAAGAAAGGTATTTCCTGTGTCAGCTAAAGCAGCTTCATTTTCAAGAGATAAACCAGAGCAATGTTCCTGTTATGATGTATGCATCCCTTCAGTAACTATCATTAAGGACTAAGTTATGTTTTTTGTTCTCACCGTGTCCATAGGGCTGCCTTCATACCCATCTCTCATGCTGTCTTTGAGAGTACATAAAGCAGAGTATGCATGATACTGTCTGACGTGTGGGGAGGTATGGGTATCTCTGTTCATAAGGACTTCCATAGAATATGTTGGTTTGTTTTTTTGGTTTTTTCCTTGTGGTACACTTCTGATTCTATTGTCAGTAGAATGCTCTTAGGATTCTTCAGTTTCCAAGAACACAATTTCTTTTGCAATGGCTTTTCTCAAAGTAACTTCACAGCTTAGTCAGTTTCAAGGTTTATATTCTATTCAAGCACTGGTGACAAGAATTTCTTTCAAAATATCTTATAATAGCCAAATCTCTTCAAAGATCTAATCATGGAACTACAGAAATAAAGGGCTATTGGATGCCTTTCAGTACATACTATGGAAAAGCTCATCCTCTGAAAAAAGCCGGAACAGAAATCTAGAGCTATCCATGATCCTGCAGTGCAGTCAGTTTTCTTCCCACAGTTATGAGAAACGATGGGAAATATGAAGACTCTAGGTAAGAGAACCATGTTTATATTTAGTCACATGTGGTCTTTATTCCTGAAAATTATAGCTATTAATCCTAGTATGACACTAAATATTTGGATGCCTCTAGGGAAGGATTTTGGTCTTCTTACAGTGCCACCTAATGAATAACCAGATTTGTGCTAGTGTATGTAATCAGAGTCAGGCCACACTGATCTATCTGGTTCCCACTGACACTAGCAAGGACACAGCACGTGTGAGGTTCCCTTGCCAAACCTTTTAGCGTGTTTTCCTGCAGGCTGCATTTCTGCTCCTGGGACCTCAAGAATCTCTGACTCTCTGCATTGGACTCTGTGTCAGGTTTAATGGCTGGCATTGCTAGGACATTTCTGTTCAGGCTTGGAATGGTGCAAATGCCCAAAGCACCTCATTCTGGAGGCATTGTTGGGTGTCTTGACAACTTCCCAAGTACTAAGAGAAATTCAGTATCATTTGTGTGTTGTGTTGGAGGGTCTAGAGAGTAAGTTATATGAAGGGTGGCTGAGGGAGCTGAGGTTGTTTAGCTTGGAGAAGAGGATGCTCAAGGTGACCTTATCACTCTCTACAACTACCTGAAAGGAGGTTGTAGCCAGGTGGGAGTCATCCTCTTCTCTCAAGTAACAAATGACAGAATGAGAGGACATAGCCTCAGGCTGAACCAGCAGAGGTTCAGGTTGGACATCAGGAAGAATTTCTCCATAAAGAGGGTTGTTAAACATTGGAATGGACTACCCAAGGAGATGGGGGAGTCACTATCTCTGGAGGTGTTCAAGAAATGACTGGACATGGCACTTAGTGCCATAGTCCAGTTGACAAGGTGGTGATTGGCCGAAGGTTGGACTTGATGATCTTAGAGGCCTTTTCCAAACAAAATGATTCTGTGATTCTGGGGAATACTGTAGACATCTCCTTGGTTTCAGTCAATGGTGGCAAGCAGAACAGCACAAAACCCAGGAGAGATACCATCTAAGGAAGAATTCCATCTAATCATCCTCATTTGCTGGCACTTCAAAGAGAAAAAACAGAAGCAGCAAATTTTCACTTTGACCTTCCTCTCCTCATACATGCATCCTTTTTGAGAGAAGTTTGTTCACTTCCATTCAGCAAGATTCTCTGTCATTTCAGAGAGCTGGGTCTTAGACACCATTGCCAGAGGCTGAATTAGTCTCTCTGTCTTTCCTGCCTGAAATCTGTCATCTACTCCATTTAAGCCTCAACAATTTCTCTCAGATGAGCCTGGTTTGGCAGAAAGTGAACTCTGTACAGGCCTTGACTGCAATTAAACTCAGTTTCTTGTATTTCAGAGAAAAAAGGCAGTTTTATGACAGTGGTGTTTTTTTTTAATTCCAGAGCAGAATGAATGGTAGTAATGCTTAATGGACTTAAAACCATGAATCTTTTTACCTGCTCGGATTCAGAATTGGCATAATCTCTGTTTTCCTGATCATTCCGGGAAATTTTTTTTCTGTTGGCCTACTACCATATACATATCTAGGTGGTCTATCAATTTTCTCACTTTTGGAGTCTGCTCTGACTCTTTTCAGAAGTGCACAGGAATAGGACGAGGAAAGGGACACATGTTGCAGTAAGAAATATTTGCATAGATAGCAGGAAGAAAATATTTTCTCATGTCGACAGTCAAACTCTGGAACCAGGTACTCAAAGAGACTGTGAAATCTCCGCTCCTGGGGTTATTCAAAGTGTGACTGGAAAGGTTCTGCCAGTCTCATCTAAGATGTTCTTTCTTAAAGTGGAACGCCCTTTCACACAAGATTATTCTATTTTTTTTATGACTCATATCCTCCTTACCCACCCCTGAGGTCACTAGAATATTGGTGCCTCTCTTCCCTGAGCCAGGTATGCAGGTCTTTGTCGAATGGTGGCCTCTTAGCCAGCACTAAAGCAGAGTCCTTTCTGGGGCTGTAAAATACCAAACTGAGCACCTATATGACAATTCCTTCTAGATGACTTTGTCTGGTCAACTGCTAAATTATCTGGAAGAGGCTATCAGTGGTCTGCTGAATTGACTACAGGTTACCTAGTAGCTCATTAATTGGTGGAAAAATTACATGACAATTTCCTGGGGAAAAAAAAAATCCATAAAACCACCAAGCTATTCCTGGAAAGACTCATCAGTCTAAGGGGATGTACCTTCACATTTGTGTCCGCAAATATCTGTGCTGTTGAGTCTGAAAAATGCCACCGGGAAGGTCATTAAGGCCCTGTTACATAAAAATAACAGCAGTAGCTGAAGTAAAAAAATGTTGCTGATACTTCCTCATCCGTCTGAGGTATTTCAAAGTGAGAAATCTTTTCCCTCTTTGCCAATTAATCCCATATTTCCACAAGTGATCACAAACCAATTGCATTCAATAGTATTACTGTATTCTTAAGCAAGAGGAACATACCATTCCCTTAACTGTAAGGCAAAAGTATTAATCTTTTCCAGTTACCCACCACCAAAACACCATGTAATGTAATTGTTCCATTTCTTTCCAAAAACTAGAATCATCACAGCTTTGAAAACATATTAGAATTTTTCTTCATGACAGAAATATTGTCTGTACTGTATTCTCTTTAAGTTCTTATTGGTACATTCTTGGGAGAAGGGATTTGAAACAAAATTAGGCTGTGAGATATTGCAAGATTGTACAAAAAGCGCTTTTCTCAAAAAAAAAAAAAGGATTTTTACTTTTCTCTGTAGACAGCTAGAAAACATAACAGCCTGGTTTTGCAGTTTTTATTGTGCTATATTAATTTTTTCTTGGTGGGTACACTGAAAAAAAAAAAGCCACATTTCTGAATCATTATTTTCAGAGTTGCATATAGTTAGCAATGAAGCAGTCAGTGGTAACTCTGCCAGCAATAAATGCCAGTTTGAAATGATTATGTGAGCTGCAAAGGTTGGAATAGGTGCTTTGCTTCAGCTACATTTCTCTGGAAATGCTGCCTTATGCATATAGATAAAATGTGTTTAGACTTGGCCTGATACGGCACTTTCTCTACAGGGGGAAGCGTGGTCTTTCATCCCTTCCCTGGGTGCTAGATGGCACCAAGCAAGGTAAAATAAGAACCCTGCTTTATGCTGCATCTTTTGGGGGTCAGAGGGCATTGTCAAAAGTAGCTGAAGCTTCAAAATGAATTTGTTTTTTCAGATTAACACCCAGGTAATCCAAGTACCCTGCTACCACTGAAATGTTGTGGATTCTTAGTCTGGAATCTGGAGGGCCACAAAGCACCAGGTAACAAAAGAAATGAGTTTCTGCTGAATCAATATAACCTACATTTTAATGCCCAGCATCAAAGTTTAAAGTATTTTGCTAAATCAGTCACATGCTAGGATGCAATACTGCATAGAGAAAAAGAGAAAAGTCCATTTAGAAAGCACATAATGAGGTAAGATTTCTGGTGGTGTACATTGCTGAGGAGCATAAAATTGGCAAGCTATAAAACATTCATGAGAAACATGAATGATAAAGTTCTTGTTCAGAACTGTAAAATCAGTGTTTCTGTTCTGGACTCTTTTTTCAAAAATTGTTCCTTGTTCCTGAAAAATTGCTTTGTGCTGGGATGCAGAAATAAAGATGGTAGTCCTGGAGAAAGGTTATCTTATTCTTCTGGGTTTGATTCCTATTAGAGAAAGGCAAGAATTTATTAGTTGAAGATCCATTCTAATGCTTTTGGCCAAATAATAAGTGCTCAGTTTCTGATTAGATTAGTACATCACCCAACCGTCTACAAGCAGGAAATTGTGTTTGGAAAGAAATATGTATAATAGCGTCACCCATCATGATAGAGTGGTCAGTGTCAGTCTCCATCATGGAACTACCATTCCTGAAAGTGTTGAAAAAAACAAGTAGTGGCATTTCTCAGTATAGTTCAGTGAGCATGGTGATATTCAGTCCAAGGCTGGACTTAATGATCTTGGAGATCTTTTTCAACCTTAATGATTCAACAATTCTTCTCTGTGGTTCCAGTTTTAGACGCCAGAGGCCATTTGAGTCTCAATAGCACCTGGCTTGATCCACCCTGCAGCTGGGGCTTGGACAGCAACAGCACTTCATGGCAATGAGTAGTTTGGAGGACGTCGGTGACGCTCCATGGCTGTTCTTGGGAAAAGCCAGTTGGAAGGAGAAGACTCTCTGCAGCCTGGTGGACAGATTTTGCAGAGCCTCCATCAATTCTGAAAATGAGGAAAAGCTTCTTAAGGTAATTTAGGACCAGATTCTTTTCCCCTACAGCATTTAGGTGTCTTAATGTGGGAAATTAAGCTCAAACACCTTCATGATAAGCTCGCCAGACGCCTGTCTGCAACATCAGTTTGGGAAGTGCCTGTTAAATCAGGCCCCTTGGCAGAACTGAACAAAGCCTAAATAAGTTTCTGATTTGGGACATAAATATTGTGACAAGATCTAGGTGTGTCTGGAGCTTGTGCTCCTCTCCGAGACAGCGCCTCCATTAGCATCAGATAATACTTGGCCTTACTGAAAAGTGCATGGACTAACTCCCAAAATTTTCTTCTATTTTTTGAATTGCAGAGAAGAAACTTCAGAGCATGTTTCAGTCCCATCCTGATAGCAAGGAGCTGTTAGAGCAGCATGAGGGACAAAGGTGTCTCACAGAGTTGATGCAGCTGAAGATCTGAGGGTAAGTCTGATGCTGTGCCATTTCTGAGGCTGTCCCAGTGGCAACATTGGAGAAATCTGTGTACATTCTTTACCTTGTCAGGTCACTTACATTTATTCTCATAAAAGTCTGTTGTGCAGATATTAATATCTGCAGCTCCCTTTAATTTCTGTTGTCATGATGCAGTTTTATTACATTAGAGTGACCTGAAACTGTGTCCTGGTCTCATAGATCCCATTTGCACAGCTTGCACTGTAGGTTTAATTTCACAGTTTTTAGTTTCCCTGCTTCAAAATATGAACAACTTATGGAACAAAATTAACAGCTTATTAGAAATATCACTGACTGCAAAAGTCTTAAGGGTAATTCATGGCTTTATAAAAGGTTATGATATAAATAATTGCTTGATGAATATGGACCATGTCTGTTTGTCATTAAACACCAGCAGAGAGCTAATGCACTTTAATAGTCCTACTAACTGCTATCTGACAGGCACAGAAATCACAACCAAATACAACAATTAGGCTGAACAATTGCTTTTTACCTTTTTTTTTCTTTACACAAAAGGTAAAATAATGACATATGTTGATTTCTTCACACTTCAGTAGTGGTCTCGACTTCTATAAAAAACTGTAACCAATAGCTTAAATATTGCAATGCTGTTGCAGGGTTTATCAAACAAAATGTTGCATTAATTCCACCCTTTTACATGTTGAAAGGCTGCATTCACAGTGTGTAACAGTGAAATCTGTTAATCCCCTTCCTAATTTGCAGGAAACATGTTGAAGGTCCCCGGTGTAATCACTGTTTTAACTAGGATCTTGTGATCTACATATATCTGTGTAGCTCTCCACTACGATTGGACTATATAGATTTAAATCTTATTTCAAAACAAAGAAGCTTTTTAGTGAGGTTTCGCTAATAAATGCAATTTTGATTAGGGGTTTATTGTATCCAGTTGTGACAGAACCTAATTACAGCACACCTAGTCCTGCCAGTGAGGATGAGGCCACAGTCTGTTGTTTGGGAAGGGATACAGAAGTGATAAAAGATGCTGATAGAGATGGATTCCCCCTTCAAAAATGTCTGAGTCACTTCCAGATGAATTCCTGCTTTACTTGGTTAACGAGGCTAAAAGATACTCTACTCTCTTACTCCCACTTGCCTCATAGCATTTTTTCCAAACTCCCGGGATAATCAATCTGCCTCCTCCCAGCTGCACTTGGAGAGGTTTTCCTACACGCCACAGATCCCTTTAGAGCTGCTCCAAGCACCTGTGAATTCCCTCATCTCCTACCCTACTCATCCTGAAAGGTCTTTGTAAAGTCCCTTTCGGTTCTCCCCATAAGTAGGTCTCCCTGGTAAAGTGACTCTATCATACTTGATGGAGTTGCTTTCTGTTAAGAACTTCCCACAGATAAGCTGGCTGTTTTCACTGACCTGAATTAGAAAGTAATCTATTTGTGTAAGGAATTATTTAGGTCAAGAGAAATTATGTGATGCTGTGGCTCAGCCAGTAGGAAATAAGTCTTTAAAATGTGGTCATTTCATCAGCCACAGTCTGCTTCTCAGACTACTTTTGTCACCTAAATATGGCGGTGAATTGAACCCTAAGGCATTAAGAGGAAGCTCTCACAGAAAATCTATGCGAAAGTTAAACCTTTATCCTGACATGTGCCAGAGGCCACATACTGATCAAGACAAAATAAAATTGCTCATTAATTGATCTCAGTCCATTCAGGGCAGTAAGTGGTCCAGCAGTACCATGGCAGAAATACTATATGATGTTGCAGTTAAATGCCATGTCATGTTGAGCATACCACAAGAGCATGTTGAAATGAAGTATCGTCCTTGGTTTTGGAATTTATTAAACTTTGCAATATCGACAGAGTTTGGCCAGCGTGGTTTCTTGGTTACTGTAAGACAGATGTCTTAGGTGAATGTTTTAAAGTAAATCCATTTAATAAAGCAACTACTTATTAGGTATAGGACCGGTATTGGCAGGGAGTTGATCTTTGTTCTGATGAGATGGGATTACATTATGAATCTGAAATAATATCAGGTAGAACCAATTCCTGTTTTCAGAAGCAAGACAGGACCTATAGTGTCATGATAAATAAATATACATGAGAAATTATTACTTGCTTGCAGAATCTTGTTGCCCTACTGCCTTCTGTTCAAACAGGATAAATGATTTAAGGGAAAGAAAGACTTACACTTTAAATGAAAGGATTTGACATTTCTTTTCCCTGGACCTATCTGGGAAAGTGACACTTGCATAGTGAGAAATGAGCAGCTTCCCAAGAGGAGAGGAAGGTTATGCTTCTCCAGCAGGTTTAGGAGTTCCTGCCTTTCCAGTTACCTTCTTGTTTCTTCTTGATTGTGGAAGTTCACTGAGTTGGCGCGATATTTAAAAGAATTGCTCTGACTCTGAACCGCAGTGAATTGTGTGTGCACAGCACATGTGCACCAACCTGCAGCTTTACCCCTGTGCCATGGTCAGCAGAGACTTGCAGAAGGGCCCTTGATAAACCCTGTACTTCAGGATTGCTTCCTTCAAACATGTTTCATGGCATCTGGTTTCAGTGACCCGGAGAAACTTTATCCTATGGGCTCCCTGGAGTCTTGCACAGCTGAGAAAAACCAGGCCAGCAATTCTAGACTGGACTATTCAGTCTTAACAGAATAGTTTTCAAAACCCTAATTGCTTACCTACACAAGCAGTGGAGTTACGTAGCTGCCACAGATGGCGTATGGGCACTGTGACCACCCAAGTATATTCCCTCACAAGAGATCCTTGAAACAGCAAAGGAAAGTCTCCAGATGCTGCTGTCTTTGGTGGAGTGTAACAGTGCAAAGAACAAACCTCTGGTTGCACCAAAATCAGTCAGAAATGTTAGGCCAGGTCATGGCAGAATTGCTGCTATAAACAATATAAACACTTTGATAGACATATATTAAGTTCTGAAATGTTTGTGTTCTCAAACAAGTCTAGAAAGGACTTTTTTTATAAAATGCTACCTAAACCATTCCAGAAAGCTCAACAGAGGAAATTAAACAAGCACTTCTTAAACCAAAACTTGTCAAATGAAAAGCAAGTTTTTAATGTAGCATTGAGAGAAAGCACAGCTATATGAAACCTTCACTTCCTATCCCCTGGAAAGCCAGCTTGGATGGGGCTCTGAGCACCCTGGTCTAGTGGAAGATGTCCCTGCTCATGGCAGGGGAGTTGGAACAAGATGATGTTTAAAGGCCCTTCCAACCCAAACCATTCTATGATTCTGTGATATGGCACAACAGCAAGTAGCAGGGTAATGGGAAGGCATGTGAGGATCACACCACTGCCCAGGCTGGAGTACTGAAATGTTAGCTGTTCTCAACTTTCAGATCCAAAATTTTTGGATACTGGGGATTTCTTTTTTTTTTTTTTTTTTTTTTTTTCTCTCTTTGAATATTCTTGTGGTGATATGAACAGAACAATGTATCTCCCCTTAAGGTTGTGATGTATGTTTTTTTTGTAAAAAGCTTTCAAACCAGTTTTATCTGTGCCAAACATTATTCATTGAAAACTTTCATACCACCAATCAAAAGTATTAGAAAGCTGAGCTTATGATGTTTTCTTCAGAGCAAGAGAGCATTCCCCTGCCCCAGGCAGTGTGACCTAGACTGTTGTTATTCTGTTTATAGATGCGTGTCTGAATCATTCTTCAAACTTCTAAATACAGTCTACATCCTCATTAAACAATTTGTTCAAGACTTTGCCTGTCTTGCTCTTTTTGCTGGTATCCATTCTAAATTCCTTTTATTTCAACTCATTATTACTTGTCTTTCTTAGGATGGACACGGAAAAGAGTTTACTTATACTCTGATATTGTCAGTCTTTTATATATTTGAGAACTGGTATAATTTCCCTTCTCTTCTCTGGACTAAACAGCCTCATTTTCTTCAACCTCTTTTCATAGCTTAGGTCCTATTTCTAGACTTCATTCTCTCCATTCCCCTTTGGTTCCTCTCCAGCTGGCCAGTATTTGTCATGGCTAGTGCTAACCAAACCTGGACCCTTATTACTACCAAGTAGAGACAGAATTTCTTCATCTGGCTCAGAGATGGAGGTCTAGCTCAGGTACACCAGAGTGCTGTTTGCCTGGTTTGCAACTGTGTGATACTTTTGACGCATGTTCAGTTTGTGATTCACTGTAAAGCTCTGTGTTTTTCTGCATTACTGCTGCATACCCAGACATTTTGCATTCTACATTTGGCAAAATAAATGTAGAAATTTGAGTGTCCTTATTGAATTTTCGCCTATTACTTTCAGGACATTTTCCTAATACATCAAGAACGTTTTAAATTCTAGTTTGGTCCTCCTACATGCCTGTAGCCTTTCCAGTACTGGTGTTGCTTGAAAATTTAATAAAGTATACTTGTTTATTCATCATCTAAGTCATTAATGAAAATATTGAATAATACTGGATGGGGGACAGATCCTTGGGGGATCTTGCTTGATACATCTTTTCATGCTGATTGTGAACTATGGGTAGCTATTACCTAAGTATGGATCCCCCAGACAGTTATATACCACTGATAACACCTCCAGCTAGTATACATTTCACTCACTTGTTTATGAGTCAGTTGTATAGGCCAGCGAAGACAGGATAGTCGCGTGAAAGTAGTAAAGTGATGACAGTGAGTGCCTCTTTCCATTTCACATGGCTTGTTTCCTTGTCATTGGAGGAAATAAGGTTTCCATGATTTATTATTGACAAATCCATGATGGCTGTCATTTATCTCCTTTATATGGTTACAAGTTGCTTGATTATTTCCTCCAGATTTGGGACAGGAAATCAAGATAAGCTGACTAGTCAGTAATTTCTTTGTCCCTCTTTCTCCCCTTTTCAGAGGTAGAAGCCTTTCTCTGCTGTGAAATCTCTGTTTTTATCTAAGCTCTGTGAAGCTCCTTAACAGCTCTGAGACTGCTCTGGCTGACTCCTGAAGGGTTGCATTGCAGACGGTGTTTCCAGTAGAGGTTGTAGCTGCAGCCATTGGTCCCTGCCCCATTACCCCCTCTCCACTGGGCAGGGCCAAGCAGGGAGCTGAACCAGGGGCTGTGACTCGACTGAGAAACAGCCTTTTCTTTCACAGGGGGTTGGCAGTAGGGGTGCCTGGCTCCGAGCTGGAGGGCACCATGAACCCCTAACCTGGCTCCAGCAATGCCACCTCAGCTGAAATGTGTGACTGGAGCCCAATACCCTGCAGAGTTTTTTCTAAACCACGAGGGCTGAGAGACTCCAGCTTCCATGGGCACTGTCAATCTATCCATTCCCTTCTGTAGCCTGATTTTTTATTTGCAGTTGCTGGTGTTAACTACATTAACTACCTGAACCCAAGTAGCCCTCAGTGATAACCGATCATACTTTTCACAGCGTAATCAGTAGACATTTTTCCTGCCCCATTACAAGTTTAGAATGACTCTTTCTTAAGTAATTTCAATATTATGAACGTATTAATATACCCTGTCTACCTGTGTCCCTGGGGAGCTGTATCTGATTTTGCTCCTGAGCTTTTATAGTTGTGTCCCTGCACAATTATCCTTTATGTCTGTGCAAAATAACATGAGGTTTCTGGGATATTCCTTCCTTCCCTTGAGGCAGCAGAAAATCTTGTGGCTGGCAGTGCTGGTCTGTGACCACGTCCCACAGCCTCCTCTGCTGGAGAGAGAATTTGTCCTTCATGTACCTTCTTCAAGGAGATGCCAAGTCCTGCAAGCACATTTCCCTCTAAGACTTTGGTAGGATTTTACTTACCTGCAATAGGTTTCTATGCCTGTGAAACCTGTTCTCTTTATAATATCAGTTTGCCTCTTTCTTTTTGCAGGAGTTGTAAACCCCCTCATGCTGCACATTGCTCTTTATCTTCCTATTTTCATCCACCTCTTTCTGCCTTGACCCAAGGCCTGAACATTTAACTGTGTTACTCATGAAGTTCAACAAGGTGCTAATACACAAAGAAGTGTTTTCAAGAAAAAAAAGTGGCTAGCTGAGACACAGCCAGGGAGATACAGTTTTGTCTGTCTGAAATGGAGTCAGAGACTATTTTAGCCCACCACTAGGTAAATAGATTAGTTTCCAGGAGAGCCAGATGAAGCCAGGTGTACCAGAGAACTACTCTGGATGCATTGAAACAGTCATTTCTTATGAATAAAAAGTGAAGGTAAGGCTGTTACTTTTTTTATTCATTCCACCATGTCTTACACTATTTGCTAAATTTATATATATAATTCTGAACAAATTTTCACACCTGTCTCCAAAAACAATGTTGTTTTTAGTTGGCTTCTTCCTGTTGAAGCCAGGACAACCATGCTGATAGCAGAGTGCTTGCTCGTGGGTCTAAATGACAGATTTGTAGCTTACAATAAAACTGCCTGAAGGTTTATTACTGTGCTGTCATGCATTTCAAAAGCTACAGTGGAGTGAACCTGAACAAGGCCCCAGCCACCACTTGCCATATTTACCTGATGATAAATGTCAGGTCTCTGTTGAGTTTCAGCAACAGAGCAGAAAATGGCAGGTAAAAGAGTTTGGGTGTAACAGCATCACCAACAATCTGACTCTATGTGACTGACCACATTTTTTATAACATGAAAAGGTTATACATGACATCTGCAACCACTCCTATGACACAAGCTAAAGGAGAAAATTTTCTTTCCATCCTTGTGTACCCATGATCTTCAGGAGAGTTATCAGGATGGAGCCTGTTTGTATTTGCCTTCTAAGCTTGAAGAATTAAGAGTCACAGCTTAAGCCTGTCTGCCAGTGATGACTCCACAGATGTTCACAAGGATTTTGCTGATGGTTTCAGAAGGGCTGTATTTTCATTAGTTTTTGTGCCAAAGAACATTAACACATCTAAGCAAACAGCGTGCTGTAAAGGCTGTCCTTTAAAAACAGTGACAAAAGCAAAAGCTCCTAGTATCAGAACACTCACAGTAAAACTGCAAAAGCTAACAACACTGCAAATCCTGTCAACAGCAACTCTGAACATAGACTGGTTCTTACCTCTCTTTGTGGAGAGCTGACCCAAGATACCAGGTACCAGCAAACTAAGAAAAAAATACAGTGATCATTTTCCAGGACAGGTGCTATTGACAGAAATTATAACCCCTAAAATTATTTTGAGTTTATTTGTGTTGTTTGCATGTTTATCACACACGCACAAATGCAGCATCCTGGATCCATTATTACAAAGTTTTTTCAGACAGTCTCAAAGAGTTGCTGGTGTCCAATATGCAAAGTAGTTCTGTAGCATGACGTCTGTTATGAAGCATTAAATCAAACATTTAAGATTTATATTGCTAAAGCACCCTCTAGTGGGGCAGTAACAGAACAGTTGGTTTTAGCCCGTGGTAATTGCTCTGCATATTAGGGAACAGCCATGTGAAAGGCTGGATAGTGGTGGGGATAGGCAAACACACTGAATCTTTGGTTTACAGAATCACAGAATCATTTAGGTTGGAAAAGACTTCTAAAATCATCGAGTCTAAGCTTTGACCAATCACCATCTTGACAACTGCACCATGGCACTAAGTGCCACATCCAGTTGTTTCTTGAACACCTCCAGGGATGGTGACTCCACCACCTTCCTGGGAAGTCATTTCAATGCTTAACAACTCCTTCCATGAAGAAATTATTCCTGATGTCCAGCCTGACCTCCACACAGCTTGAGGCTTGTTCTCTTGTCCTGTTAATGTTTAGTCATTCTTCTGCTGTCCATACAACACACAGAATTCACAATAATATCTGAAAGATGGCTCTGTGATTTTATTACATGTAATCAGAGAATAACAGCGTCATTTTTGTCAGAGACCTTTGGAGTCATCTCATCTAACCTCCTGCTCAAAGAAAGTTCAGAAAGATCAGATGATTTGTGACCATTTTCAGATGAGTCTGGAATATCTCCAGAACAAATGTTGCACAACAGCTCTTCCCAGCATATTCCAGTACATAACCATGGATGTCATGGTGACAAAATTTTATTGTATCTAAACAGAATTTCCCTTGTTGCAACTGCTCTCTGTTGCCTCTCAGCCTACAGCTCTGCATCTCCAAGCATTCCTTGTAGCTCCTCAGGATCTGTACAATGTCATCATCTTGAAATACTGGAAAAAGTATATGCAGTCACTGAAAGAGAGAGAAAACCTTTGGGCCAAGGGCTGCCTGAAAGTGAGTGGAGGTTTGTAGAAAAGAAACTCTTCTTTGTTCCCCTGTTCAGGGAAAGGACTTTTTTAGGTGATTTGTAAAGAAACACAATGGCTTCAAAGAAGATCACTCATTTTATTTTACTTCTTAAAGGAAGCAACTGTGTGTTTCTGACTGAAGGTAATTAACCACTTGGGTGGAGATGGGCAGGAGTGTTCAGGCAGGAGTGTTCACACAGGGTGTTCCCACAGCTTTGCAGGTGAGTGCTCTGCTCAGAGCACCAGCTTCCCATCAGCAGTACAGTACTTGATGCTTTTAAATAATAAATCTTGTTTTGAGGGGAAGGCAACGGGTATGATATAAAGCAGAAAACAGCTGAGCCACGTGAGCTGGTTCTGGAGAACCAGAAGGTCACTGAAGACAGTGGTGGAACCCCAGCTGGTGGTGATTTTGTTTGCTGCCTGGCCCTTTGTGTTACCTGGCTGTAGCAAAGAGGTGAAGAGGAGGCAGTATAATCTGGCTCCTACATTTGAGTGTGCACAACATAGTGTTGTCTATATTTTTGGTAAGAAGGTTGGCCAGCCACACCATAGCACAATTCTAAGGGCACACCTTTGTACATTTTTAGAAAATCAACAGCATTGAGGTCTGCTCTTTTCTGTTACTTCCCTAAGACTGGGCTTTGAAACTGCTGAGATCTGGATAGATGTGGATCCCAGGTGAATACTGATAATTCCCCTGTACCTTCTCCAGACCTACCTGGGGCCATGGTCCATCCCTGAGGATGCAGCATCCCCTCTCCCCCTCTGCAGCTTCATTCTTGCACTATGCATGGCCTGTGCTGCCCACGGACTGCCAGTGTGGGGCAGGATGTTTAGAGGGAGGACTAGGCGAGGAGTAATCATAGTTCTTTCAGACTGGGTGATAAAATTAGATGTGTGTAATCAGTGGTTAGGTGGCTGGAGGAAAGGAGCTTTGTTTATTGGTGGTGAGCACCTGCTGACATCCAAACTCATGGTCTCGATACTTGCATGTTTGCCTTCAGCCACCTCAGCATGAAAACACTCACCAAGGCCAGACACAGGGACTGAGCCCCCTTCTGTGTTTTCCATTTCCACCTGCCACTGCTCACCCTGCCCAGCCTTGCATTTCTGTGACCTTGTTTGGCAGGAAAACCAGAGTCTCTGCAGGTGGCCACTGCCGGGAACATTCATGTTTTTCCAATTAGTGGAAAACAGAGGGTGTTACCTCTACCCATGATTTAAAAACATCATCAGAGCAGAAAACCATGGAGGATATCCAAAATCCTGGTCAATATGCCACTTTTGGAAGTCAGCAGTGCTCTCCTGTGTGCAACAGAAGACAACCTTTTCCCCAGACCTTCCAGAAAAGCCCTAGCAATGATGATTCAAAAAAACTCTGTGGAGGAACATGGACCCCCTAAAGTGTGACTGCCTTTGGCCCTCCTTGAGCAGGAGCAGAGACACACCGAGCACGTTGTGCAGCTGAGTGGTTCAACCTGGTGGGCTTGCTATCCTGAGGAACTGCCCTGGGTGCTCCAAGAGCCTAAAGACCTGCGTTCCTGAGCTCACAAGCTGTGGTAAAATAAGATCTGGGAAAGCACATGAAACCATGATAGATCTAAAGACACTCAGGAGACTCCCTTTTTGTTCTCTGCTGAAATTCAATGTCCTTCTGTGGATTTTCCTCTGATTCTAGCTCTCCCCCTTTGAGCATTTCTGTTACACAATTCGGCTTTTCAGATGTTCCCTTTCAAAGCACCAGTGTGGAACTGGAATTAAAGAGGGTGGCAAAAAGCCTTAATCAGAGACCTGGCTTTATAAGAAAGACAAGTACTGATTTATTTCACTGTTTAATAATATATTTCTTTTCTATAGCTGCAGTGCTGAGGAGGCAGAGCAACTGCAGGTAGGATTGTTGTTAATTCTACATATCACTATAACTTACTAACCTTGAAATGTGGAGAAATGAAATTGCACCTTGCTTTAACATTTATAGCAACATTTGATCAAATGTGGTTTAAGTCCATATATAATTTCTGACACTAGAGGGAGTACATAATTTGTTTTATGGAAATAAAAAAACCCTAGTCTTGCTTTTTAAATAGAAAATAGATCAACAGGGAAAAAACAAAAATATTCAAGGAGAACTTTATTCCCTCACTTCAAGTTATAGTCAAAATAAAGAATCTGAGAAGCTGTCTTATGTGTTACCCACATCAAGACAGGTTATGTAACTGTGTCTGTAAAAGCCAGTGTGGGGCAAATAACCAAACAGCCTGTGCTCAATTTGTGTGTGTTTGTCTATCAAGTCGGAACACACGGGGTGAGTAACCAGCCCACAGGATAACACACACAGACATCTCTGCCCACAGATTTCTATCTCTGGTGCTGCTGTATTCCCACTGTCCCCTCCAACCTCTGCGGTGTCTCAATAGCTATAATCTCTCCAATGTGTTTATACTTTCAACATGCCTGGGAGGTAGGGAAGAAGTACTATCCTCTTTTATGGCTGGAAATCAGGTGCAGAGAGAAAGATGCACCCACAGCTCAGTGGGAGGCTGTGGCAGAAATTAAGACCACAGCCTGTCTGTGCACCCTCGCCTCACCCAGGTTCACAATTCATCCCTAGGTACAGCAGCTTGTTAAGTGACAAGGTGCCCTTGCCTGGCTGTTTTTCCAGACCACAGGTACAAAGGTTGCCTGGTGCCTTCTGTGTTGTGTTTTTTGTGTAATTAGATAGATGAACCACCATGACTTTGTGACCCTTTCTCCAGTCCCAATTTGCAGGTGGTGAGTCAGGCTCAGGCTGATGTGGAGACCATGCCCTTTGGAGGGTGGTGTGGGAAGAAAGCAGCTCCCTCAACCCTGTGGGGGTGAGAGGCCATGCAGCATGGTCCCTGCTGCCACTCTGATGGTGGCTTTCACATAGGCTGTAGCAGACCATGTTGGTCTCCTACTAAAAGAGTCATAAAGTTGAGAGTTAAATACAAATGCAGTCATCCAGGACAAGCTGAACTGTTTTTCAGCCCAAGCATCTAACTTTCATGTTAGATCAGTCTGACTCGAAGCATGCAACAGTGTTTATCTCAATTACAGTGTCATTATCTGATACAGAGATCTCCTAAAAGTCCCTTTATTGGGGGGACAATTTCTTTTAAGTGATGGAAAAAAGGTCAGTTCTGAAAATGCTATCACGTTGTTATCATTGTACATGCCAACAGCTTCTGAGAGTCCCTTCTGAGCTCTTCAACTGATGTACACTGAGGCCTCCTTCAGCCTATTTGGCACTGCAGTTATTAAAACAACAGGCAGCTCCAGGAACTCAACCCATTAGGAAGTATTAGACAGTGACTACTTTTAAAATAACTTCTAATATCTTTAGTGAAGGATTTGATTTGTTACACAGTGGTTTAGGGATAGATGTTCAAGTGTAAGAGCACTGTAATGTTTGTAGGTGGATCCTGCTGACATAGACACCAAATACTAAAGCCATGCCAATAAAAGGCTGTGCATCATGTTTTGGCTCAACCACCAACGCACATGTCCAGGCTAAGAGAGGTCAATGAATACAACCACTGAATTAGTCCTTCCCCACTCCCCACTGCTCCTTCAGAGCAGTAAGCATTTCCCTCCTTGCTAACTGGTGGTCCCTCAGGCTCTGGGGCTTCCTGAGAGACAAACCTCAGCAACTCCACTCATGGGAAGAACCCTATTTATGTTTCAGATTTAAGGAGCTGAGTCTTATTCCCACAAATGTTTTCTAGAACCCAGGTAATGATTTGTTACTGAGAAAATGAGCCTGCCCCTGAAGAATTCATGGATTTCTGAAGAATTCATAAAATGCAGTGCAGCTGCATGTGAAGATTTTTTTCTTTACAAGGACAAAACTTTCAGAGAGCCTTGTATGCCTAAGAAAGGCAAGATCTAAGCTATGCAGGGGGTACCTATTGTTAAGCATCAAGACCTTCCTGTCTGTTTTGCTCAGATATAGAATATTTTTCTTCCTTTCAACTGCTATCCATTGAAAATACGGTTTTTAATCCCTCCTGTGTACATATTCAGAAGGAACAACAACAAAAAAAGTCATAAGTAGGTGATTAAACACAGTATTCAGTGTCTACCTGAACACCAGAGTGCATCAAGTCTACCGCCTCACTTATGTTAAAATTTTATGTGGAAGGTCCCAGGGAAACCACTGCAATCCAGGACCACAAGGGAACTGAAGCAGTTCACTCCTCATCAAATTCAGCTTTTTCTGAACCTCAATAGCCAAGCCTTGAAACACTGAGCCTCTCATCTGTCAAATGCGGCTGTTCAGCCTGGAGAAGAGAAGGCTCCAGAGAGACCTTACAGCACCTTCTAGTACCTAAAGGGGACCTACAAGAAAACGGGAGAGGGACTTTTTACAAGGGCCTGTAATGAAAGGAAAAGGGGAAATAGCTTTAAACTGAAAGAGAATAGATATTAGGAGATTAGATTAGGAGATTAAGATATTAAATATTAGAAAGAAATTCTTTACTGTGAGGGTCATGAGGCACTAGAAGAAGTTGGCCAGAGAAGTTGTAGATGCCCCATCCCTGGAAATGTTCGAGGCTGGATGGGACTCTGAGCAACCCGGTCTACTGGAAGGTGTCCCTGCCCATGGCAGGGTTTTGAACCTAGATGATCTTTAAGGTCACTTCTGAAAAAAACAATTCTATGATTCTATGATTCAAATAGAGGAAATATCTCTACATGTTGTGAGAACAGACTTATCAAAAGATTGTGAGACAGTTGACTCAAAGAGTGTACGAAGGGTCACAGAAACAAAACCCAAATCTTATTAAAAAGAGGGGCAGTAGATGGAGGAAGGAATGAAAAACTGAACAGAGGAAGGGGAATAGAAGGCCACAACTAATTTTAGAAAGAGAAAAATATCAGGAAAATAAAAAGCTGAGAATTGCAAAAGCCTCAGGGACAAAGTGATAAGTTTTTTTGCAAAACTGTATGTGCAGAATATCATAATGAAAAATGCAGCAGCACTGTCAGGGGACATGGCTGCTTGGTAAGCAGAGGTTGAGCATCCTGGCAGTGAGGAAGTATTGCCAGTGTCCTGTGTCCATTATTCAAAGGCAGACATATATAGTTTTTACATGGTCTTAGCATCACATAAGAATTTTGCATGGCTTGATGCATTTTAATAGGTGATTAGGAATATGTACAAGTTTGGTGCTCTGAGACTGTGGTCTGCCTTTGCTATTCCCATGAGGGCACATTCATAGCTATTGGCTGGGAATCAGATACAAGAATATTGCATCTTCCAGTTTCATCTTCTTGCAGCAGCTCCTCACAGCGAAGGAGCCCACCTCCCAGTTGTATAGTTCGCACTGGCATTTTCCCCTTAATTGTATCTAGCTGTATGCAAATTCATATGTCTATAAATATTGTATCTGTGTATCTATCTCTCATGATTCCTGGTTGCATTCATCTCTTCTGGATTTTTATTATGTTCTGTGTTTAATTCTGCTGATGAAATTAGTATTTTGCTTAGTTCATTACATTGTGCACTGGCTTTCGAAAAAAATCAGCAGACTCAAAGGAGAGGATGTCAGCACGCTCTAGTCTGTACCACCTAGCCCAAACAAAGCTGCCTGCCCTGCCAGCAGCCTGCAGTGTTAGAACTTGGGTAAATGAGATATTTAACTTCTACATTTTTCCCAAGATACTTGATAGGGAAAGGATGTTAGATATCCAAAGAAATTCAACAGAGACTGATTCTAGCCAGTCATGGTTCTTCTTATCATGAGAAATGCAAACAACACTGAGTGCTTCTGAGACTTGTTGCTGAATTAGTGCTCACAGAAGGGTTGAACAGCGGGATTCCCCCAGCCCGTCCTCGCTGCTTTTCCCCTTCAGCCCCTGAGTTCTGCTGCTACCACTGTGGGGAATGTGTAACACTAACTCCTTTCCTGGGTTCCAGCAAAAGCATTGCTTCTTGGCTAAGTTGCAACATGCTTGGTATCCTGGTTGGCACTTCTTCGGTAGAGAAGTACACATAAATTTTTAGTGCTTGAGCATTTAGCATTTAGATTGAAATAGGAGAAAGCAATTTACCTTTGCCTACTATTGCCACGTGGTAAAATTACACTGACCTTGACAGCATCTTCTGTTTGCCTGGAGCAGTCTGTATTCGGGGGGACTTTGGCTGCATGATGAACACAAGTTAATTACCATCATGGTTAAAGTGAAACACCTGAATGAAAGCAAAGGCAACATCTTTACCTCTAACTGGATTCATCAAATCAGACTCACAAATCGAGCTTTGTATCTGAGAAACCCCTGCCTTTTAGATAAGATCATTTCAGATGAAAAAATTGTCTTCGTGGTCATGGGTTGCTCTTCATACAGTACCCAGAAGGACTTTTTGCTCCAGATGCAAAATTACACAGATCTTTTCCTGATATAAATGCAAAATAAGTCAACACATCCAGTGATGTATGGAAATCTGTGTTGTAGAAAGCCAATTTACAGATAAGAATTTCATTTCCTGTAGTCAGGAACTCTTCAATAAGATGTGGGGGTGAAAGAGATTGAAAGAATTAAAATAATTGCATTTAGCTATTTTCTTCCTCTCCAGATATCCCATTATCTAATCTGTTGCATTTCTAATAAGCAGTGATCAGGCACCTAGTTCGTCCATGGCTGAATGTCCTATGGAAGAATTTCAACTAAAGAACAATATAGTAAACTGTCTACAATATAGTCTTCAAAAATATGATTCAATATGTGCTGTCATAAAAGACATTCAGATTTTACAGAAAGGGGTAATGAAAATGTGTGTATCACATCAGAATCAATCCCTTCATAGGTTGACTTTTCCAGGAAAAAAAATCCACCCACCCAAGTTTTCAGCTGGACTTCCACCTGAAAGCTCACATTTCTGAGTTGCCCTCCTGGTAGAAGAAACAAAAAAAGCCTGAAGCACCCAGGAGCTTCACCAAGGAAGAAAAGCATGAGCAGACATTGCAGCCAATAGAACCATGAATGGCAGGATCACTCGTGGTGCCTGTTTTAGTTTGGCAGAAGGGGTAAAAAACCCTGAAACATGAAGCAGCTTCACTACATGAAAAAGCATGACCAACGCTTGGAAGATCATAGAACCATTTAATCATTAAAGTTGGAAAAGACCTTTAAGGTCATCAAATCCAACCATCAACCTAGCATCACCACAATGCTCACCATTAAATCATGTTCTCAAGTGCCATATCCACATGTTTTTCAAACACTTTCAGGGCTGGTGACTCCACCACTTGCCTGGGCAGCCTGTTCCAATACTTTACAAACACTTCCATGACAAACAGTTTCTTGATATCTAATCTAAACCTCCCCTAGTGCAACTTGAGGTCATTTCCTCTCATCCTGCCACTTGTCACCTGGAGAAGACACCAACTCCCACCTTGCTACAACCTCCTTTCACATAGTTGTAGAGAGTGATAAGGTCTCCCCTCAGCCCCCTCTGCTCCAGCTGCTCCCCATAAGACTTGTGCTCCAGACCCTTCACCAGCTTCATTGCCCTTCTCTGGACAAGCTTCAGCACCTCACAGAATCACAGAATATGATGAGTTGGAAGGGACCCACAAGGATCATTGGATCTAACTCCTGACCCTGCACAGGACTATCCACAAGAGTCACACCATGTACCTGTGAGTATCATCCAGATCCTTCATCCAGTATCATCTGTCAGATTTGATGCTGTGACCACTTCCCTGGGGACCCTGTTCCAGCCCCCAACCACCCTCTGGGTGAAGATGCTTTTTCTAACATCCAACCTAAACCTCCCCTGACACAACTTCAGGCCATTCCCTTTGGTCCTGTCACTGGTCACCACAGAGAAGAGAGCACTGCTTGCCCTTCCTCTTCCCCTCACAAGGAAGTTGTGATTGCCATGAGGTCTCCCCTCAGTCTCCTCTTCTCCAAGCTGAACACTCCAAGTGACCTCAGCCACTCCTTGTGTGGCTTCCCCTCAAGGCCCTTCACCATCTTCATTCCTCAATGTCTTTCTTGCAGTGAGGGGCCCAAAACTGAACACAGGATTTGAGGTGAGGCCTCACCAGTGCTGAGTACAAGGGGACAATCATTGCCCTGGTCCTGCTGGCCACACTATTTCTGATACTAACCAGGATGCCTTTGGCCTTCTTGGCCACCTGGGCACACACTGGCTCATGTTCAGCTGGCTGTCAACCAGCACCTCCAGGTCCTTTTCCTCTGGGCAGGTTTCCAGCCACTCTACCCCAAGCCTGTAGCACTGCATGGGGTTGTTGAGACCTAAGAGCAGGACTTGGCACTTCTAGATAGTGCTGTGTATTTGATTTTCAGGCAAAGAAAAGAAGGTACATACTTTTTCCTCTGAAAGAGCAATTTTCTTCTTCCCAGCTGTTTAGAACTATAACGTACTCTTAAGGAAGGGGAATGAGAGGAACATTAAAGACTGATTTAAGAAAAACATAACTTTCAGAAGGATGATTTTGGCATCAGTATAATGTGCTTTTAAATGCAAGAATGGTTAATGAGAATTTCTTGCTTCTCATTTTATGAAGACGTAAATGAGGTGTATTGTGAAAAAAAAAAAAAACCACATGAAGTTATACTTACAGTCAGAGCAACCTGCAACATGTAAACTTGCATGAGCTAAAAATCATGGCTTTTCCACATCATTAGAAGGAAAGGAGTAATTTGTAACTGAAATTCTGATCAGAAAATGTATCTGGCATATTGTTTGATTTTATTTCATATGAGAAATCTTAAATTTTCAACCAAGTGAAAAATAAAAAGAAATTACTATTTTGTGGGTTTGCATAGTCAGAGTTTAATGAAATATTTCATTTTTCCACTATATGTTCTCCCACAAAAAGAATATATCTTTTCAGTTTAAAAAAATCCATATATTAAAATACAGTCCCTTTAACATCATCACCACTGCCAGCAGCTTCCATTGCTCTCTCCTTGGCAAAGAAGAGAACAAAGAAAATCCCTGTCCAGAAGACTGTTTCTGACCCCAGGAGCAAGAACTCTTCTTCTTCTGCCAGGTTTCTAGGAGGAAGAAAGGTAAAAAGCCACCCCTGATCCATTGGGCATGAAGGGACAGGAAGCCGCTATGGGCTCACAGAAGTTAGTTCTATTAACACAAAGCCTCTTACTCAGCCCACTTGATTACTAACATAAAAAGAGAAGGCTGGAACAGAAGAGAGCTCAAGGATACTTGGTTCTGGAGTTGGCTGCCATAGTGGTTATTATTCAGCATTTTGCACGATGATTGCAGTTGATCACCTGCCCATGAATGTGGGGGAACATAAATCTGGAATTTGTGAATTCATCTGTTGTGTTTTGACAGGAGAGAGGCTTTTGGCAGACAGTAAGTGGAAATAAACTCTCTCTCCAGGGCTCAGAGCCATGTTGCAACTGCTGGAGCGTATTTATGCCCTCTCATCCACTCTTTTCAAAGAGGCAGCAGTTCAACCAGCTGCAGGGCTCTAAATCAGAAGTATTGCTTTAGCAGGAGGGAGAAGTCCTTCCACCTGACAGATAGAGCTGCCAAATATTTTTTGTTCTGAGAAGCTGGCTGTCCGGTTTTGGGCATAGAGTCTTTTTCAGGTACTTCAGGAAGATGTGGACACAAAACCCCTAACTGATACTAGATCAATTCTAATTCTTGATGTCATCTCTTTTGTTTCTTCTGTGGGAAGATTCCATTCATTTGGAGAAAAAATTTCTCATAAAACCCAAAGTACTTTTCAGTTTAATTAGATCTATGATTACTGAGCTATGTCCTTACTACTGTAAAGCAGTAGCACTGATGAAGAAACATCAAAAGTTTGCCGAGCTTAGGTCAATTAGATAAGTACCCCAAGCACGGCTGATAATCCAAATCACTTCATAGCTAGTTTTAACCACTTGAGATTAAAAATCAAGCTCAGTATTTCATATGAACAGGCACCATTCCCATACTTTTTTGCTTCCATGAAAAATGGAAATTCCCATTTCAGTATCTGTTTCCATTAAAATATGAAGAATACCTTAAAAAAAACAAGAGAGGAAGTTTGGCTCAATTTAAGTTTAAGTTTTAAATAAATTCTGTAGGGTGTGGATCTCTGATGTCCTCAGGAGTTGTTACAATAATATATAAGATAATGCCAATAAAGAATTTCAAGTATTCAAACTGCACTCTCTATAAGCCCAAAGAGAAACAAAGTAGGAATGTGGAGTGGATTCAAAAGGCTGAGGCTGGGATTGGCCTCTGCTGGCCTTAAAACACCAAATATGCATTGATCTAAAGATAATTTCTAATGAGTAGTTGGTCTGGGCCCCATAAAGGGGCTTAAGCCTGTATGCAAACATTATCTGTTGCTGTTATAATTTTCTGATGGGATGAGCACCCTGTGGATTGGGCTGTGACCAGTGGGCTGGCTTTCAAGGTTTAATGCTTGCCAGCAGCCTCTGGGTGAGGTCAGTACAATTTACTGTAAGGACAGGTTTCTTTACACTTGACAACAGGGTGTTATTTCTGGGTTTTATTACATGTTTATCCTCCAGGCTCAGTAACCCTTGGGTGGACTCATCATGGTCCTGGGTCAGAAGGACTGCCCTGCACTTCTAGGGTCTGTTAGCTGCTGGCAGAAGGGAGGGATCCCCAAGCCACCACCTACCTGGAGGAGCTGCTGGCAGATCACAGCATGGGGCAGGGGACTGGGGGAGGGAAAGGCTGGGGAAGCACGCAGGCACTGTTCTCCAGGCAGGCTTTAACATTTCGTCAACTCTACAGAGCAGCTGCCCCCTTCTGTTTGTTGTTCTTGCCCAGCAGATCCCCATCTCTCCCTGCTTCTGCCTTTATATCAAGAGCCATTACTTCTGCATGGCAGTGGGAGAGGTGGACAGGGATGGAGGAGCAGTTGCATGAGCATGTGAGTGTGGTGCAGGTTATGCTCTTTCTGGTGTGGTCTCTCACCCAGGAAAGCCCAGCCTGGGATGGGAGTAACCACTCTGTGTGTGTAGCTGACAGCATAAAAGCACACAAACAATCACACCCATTCAAACCAAAAAACTGAGTTAGCTCAGTATCATCTCACCGTAAGCAGCTGTTAGTGGATGCCTAGTGAAGAATAAGAGCAGAATGAACATACATGGCATTTCCTTGAGATACTCAAAATTGTACTCTCACAATTTCAAGCTACTTTCTGTCAGAAACTTCCTGAGATAGATGTGGGGTTTGTATTCTTTAGCTTCCAAAGGCTTTTCCATCCATTTCTCCAGTGTCCTCTGAACTTACTGTGGCTCCTTGTAGCTCTGTATGAACACCACTTCTCCCCACTCCCCATCCCTTGTGTTGGAGAAGTGTCTGGTTTCTGAGCATCCTCACCATGCCACTCTTCATGCTGTAGACTACTTTTATTGAGTTGTCTCTCTTCCAGACTGGAACATTCCATCCTGGTAAAGTGCCTAAACTGAAGCTTTCTGTATATGATCAGATATTGAAGCTGATCATTACTTTCCCCTGATTTTTTTCTGGTTTTGCTGTACAATTTTTGAGATGAGAAGACCCAAACCCCACAGACTGATCATAACAGGAGTCAGTCACAAATTTACACACACACTGTTCTTCCCTCTTTTATTCTTTATTCCCATCCTCATATGCCCTAATGCTTTATTTGAGGGGTGGTTTTTGCCATTACTGAGTGCTGAGCTGGCATATTCATGGAGTTGTCGAAGAGGTCCCAGGATCTTGCTCCCGAGTGCCAGTGGTCATCTCAGACCACGCCATTTTAGCTGTTAAACTAGGATTGCTCTTTCTCCCCTGTGTATCCCTTTATATTTATCTACACTGCATCACATTTACCATTTTATTGTCTAGTCACTAAGTCTCATAAAGTATTACTCTTAAAGTCAGTCTTGTCCTTAGCAGCATAAATATTTTGCAGTTGTCAACAGACTTTTCTCTCTGTTCACTCCCTTTTCCAGGCTGCTTATGAACACCCTGGCAGCAAGAGCTGTACTATGCAGTGCTGCAGACTCACTCTGGTCCCCTCCTCTGTTTCCTATCTTTTAAATATCCTTTTTCAGGCAATGACTTTCCTTTTTATGATCTGGCTGCTTGACTCTCTTAAAAGCCTGTACTGGAGAATCGAGGGACAAGTTTTCTGAAAGCCTTTGGATATCCAAGTAGACTGTATCAACTAAATTGCTCTTACCTATATGTTCATTGATCTCATCAAACAACTCAAATCTGTAAAAATTGAAAAGGTCATGCTGACTCTTCCAAAATAAATCAAATTCATTGAAGTGTCAATGAATTTTGTTCTTCATAACATTTTCTACTAATTTGCCTAGTGCAGATTTCAGACTTTCAGGTCTGTTCTTTCTCACATTTCCCCTGGAACCTTTGCTAAAAAAAGTTGGCCTGGCATTTGATATTTGATAACCAGTCTTTGGATATCAAGGGAGTTTTAAGCATAGAGTTATAATCTGCTATTAGTCATTTAGTGATTTTATCCTTGAGGTCCATTGAAACTCCTGGGTGATATCATCTGTGTTTTAGCAACCTGTTGCTGTTCATTCTGTTTCAGTGTTCCCAGACCAGGTTCCAGGGCACAGCTATTTCAGACAGACTTGCTAATGGGGTTACCCCATTCCAAAAAGGTTTCTGCTGTGGGAATCTACTCTACTACAGTGAACAAAGTGATGCAAAGGATTCATTTAATTTCTCTAATAGCTTTATTTTCTCTGAGTGCTTCCTTCAAACTCTGATAATCAACGGGCTCCACTGAGTTTTTGGCAGGCTTCCTGATCCTGATGTTCAGGAGAAAAAGATTTATTGCTAGTTTTGGTTCCTTTTGCTAGAAACTCATCAAACTCCTTTTTTGCTGTCTAATTGTCATTGTACATGTAATCTTCCAGAGTGTCTGTTACTTTCTAATTTATTCATTTGGATCCAACATGAGCTGTTTGAAGGATTTGCAGTTATTCTTCTAATAACCTCCCTTATCTTGCTGTTTTCAAAGCCACCATGTACTGCCCATTTTCAAGGCTACTTGATGAATAGCGTGCATTGGCCTTGTGATTTCAGCAAAGCATCCTTTAGCAGACTTCATGTCTTCAGGAAATAATTAATTTTCTTTGTTGTCCCATTTTGCATTTTCTTAACAAAATTCGTCATTTATAGAAGTTTCTCCTCCAAGCCAACTCCATAATTTCCTGTTTTCTGATCTATATCCTTAATTGTTTCCTCCATGCAATAGTTGTTGACTGTTTCATATTATATTCTTGCACAATATCTGGCCCATTTGCATGTAAATAATTGAAGTCTGGTGTTTGATATTGCCTTTCCTGCCCCTCTGGCATCTTGGAATTCCCCTGTATTATGTATCCAGTGTCAACATCCCGGTCACAGAAGCAGTATCATACACAATGTTCTTCCTGTGCTAGAGTAGTAACACTGTATTAGATCTGGAATTTCAATCCCCACAGATTTTATGTTTCATACTGATGTAGTTAATTTTTTAATTTTATTGATTCTGGTATGGTCTACCCTAAACTTGCTGAATATTTGGCATTACAGTGTCCCACTTACCATCCTCTTTCCACTGTATTTCTGATGCCTATTATGTTGATGCCTTCACTTAGACTACACGTGCCTGTTCTTTTACCTTATTTCTTAACCCAGCATTAAATATTCTCTCTTTCTGTCTCTCTTTCCCTGGCAGCACGTGGGTACCAGGGACATTTCAGAGAAATCCTGACTGTCAGCACCTCAGAGGTTCAGCTTCACCTTTAGCACCTTGCATCACCTCTCCCCCACTCTCCCCTCTCCTTGCCTTTCCCTTCCTGCAGTATTGCTATCCACATGGACCGCAACCATCTGGTCTTCTGCAGCACTGCTTAGAAACTGATCAAGGCTCTTCACAAAGTCCTTCCCCTTTCCACTGGATGCTGTCTCCACACAGATGCTGTGTCTCCTTAAATAGGCTTTCTTGTCTCTATGATCCCACTGACCTTAATTTCCTTCCCTGGCTTTGCCCAAGCATGGTGTGTACCTCCTGTGACAGCAGGCTGCAGGTGCCATTTGCACCAGCATTACAAAAGCTGCAGAAATGCAAGTGCAACCAAGTGTACCCCAGGTCAGAAACTCAGATACATCCAGGGCACTTCCTGGAGCCTGCAGGTACTTCAGTGTGGATCTCTGTCAGTGGAGCACCTCCCTGTAACAACACCTCTGAGGGGCTATCCAGTTGTATAAAATTAAGCAGGTGCACAGGAATTTGCAGGATTTGGGTCTGCACATGTAAATTTAAGACACGACTTTGCTTTCCTCTCTTCTGTTAATTAAGTGTAACAACTCCAGCAGCTCAAATAAACATGTGGGATTTTAATAAAATGCACAATTACAGAGCTGATTATTGGGATGGTAGCAAATACCATGTAAATCTTTTCAAAACATTTCTCTGACTCGGTATTTTTCGCTCATTCAGTTTTCCCTGGCAGAGGGACGGGATGTCTAGGCAGGCTGATCATTGCAGAAACATTACTAAGAGCGACTAAATGCTTTGCCTAAATTTTCATATGCAAACTCTGTGTAGAAGGGTGGGAGAGGCAGTTTTGCAAATATCTTGTGCTTTATCTTACATGGAGCTGCTTGTTCTGGTAACATCTGAAATCGGTTTTAAACACGAGCTACCAGGCGAGTTGTTGATCCTGAAAGCCGTCGTAATTTGTGTTCATTTAATTAGCTCAGTGTTGATGTTGTTGTCCTGCGTACGCTGCTGACCAGGCAACGTAATCTGCTCCATGGTTGTGCCGTAGCACTCCTAAGTCCCGTGATGAGATTCTGCAGAAAGCATTAACCTTCTTTGCCTGACCCTTTTATTTGTAGTCCCCCCCTGGCTTTCGTTCATCTCCGCTGCTAGTTCAATTAAAAAAGAAGAAAAAAATTGCATTTGCATTGGCCAGTCCATCAGCATATATGTGTCTGACATGAGAACAAATGCTTATAAATGCAGCAAGAGCTCGACTACTGCGGGTTACGTTTTAAAGACAGTGTTCAGAGGTTTAGTAGCCTGATTCCCACTGACATTAATGGAAGGCATGAGGCTAAATCATAGTGCTTTGCTTTCAGATCTGACCCCAGAAGACATTTCCTGATGGGAAGGGGCACAGCCTGAGAAATAAAAGTTTACAAAACCAGAGAGCTGAAATAATTGAATAAAAACTAGGAGGCATAGGTGCAAAATGGAATGAATTATGATTCTGATAAGCTTGCGTGTAAGCAATAAAGCCATAAGATGAGCGGAGAAAAGAGAGAGTTTAATCACAGTGCCAACATTTATGTATTTTCACTCAGTGGAAAACATTATAGGCTTGACCTCATTTTTATTTACCAGATCTGAAGATGCTGATGTCCTGTGACAGCAAACACTGAGTGACAGCCTGAAAAGCCTGCAAGCTGCAGGGCACACAACTTCCCAGCAGGTGGCTTGGGTAGAGCAAACCAGGCTTGGGCTTTGGGGAAAAAGAACTTAAAATAGCTACAAAAAAACATCAGACAGTTCATTCATGGCTTATTGATGCCATAGATCTTAGTTACATTTCAGGGACTGAGGCATAAGAGGAAAGATCTTTCCCAACCCTAAGCACCACATCAATATTGCATGACTGTTCGGTCTAAAGTATTAAGCTTTTTTGTCGTTTATGATTTTGAGTCAGCAGTGTGATGTCGGTTTACATAGATGGGCATCTAGTCTGCGAGGTTTGGAAGACAAATTTGGCCTTCACTTGGGGATTGGTGAGCAGAAATGGCTGCTACAGAGAGAGCAGGCAGTGGAGGATGGATTCTGTGGCATGCAGCACAGCGAAATGAAAGGCATTAGTACGCACCCGCTGCAGGAGATGGCATGAGCTGACACTGGGATGGCAGCTCAAGCAGTATGTTCTTTGAGGCTGACAGTAACATTTTCAAATGCTGTTGGAAGTTATCAGCTCAAGTTTCTCAAGTTCTGTAAGTTCTGCTTCCATGTCACTTGGAAGGCTTTTAAAATAGTATGCCTCAGGTTTGGGGAGACAGCCTGGTGGAGAGTGAGGTAGTAAAAGCAGGCAGGAGACTGGGTTTTCAAAACAAAAAACTACAAAATCCTTCCTCCCCTCTGTTCATCTCACACACTTTTCTGAAATATTATATTGTTTTGATAATTTTTGATTAACAGCATGCCACAAGAAGGATTGCCAGCATAAAGTAAGCAAAATCCTAGAATTCAAAATATGAGCAAGTCACCATAGAAGTGATAAAGAGCCAAGAAGAGAAAATCATGTTTTGGAAAAGGAACAAAAGACTAATGAAGACCAAACCTAGACTGCTAACATTTTTGACCCTGGCTTACAAAGAAAAGGTATCATAAACTGTGTAAGTCGGGAAGCCAACAAGAAGTATCCAAAGAAGGATGTACAGAAGATTACTCAAAACTTTAAAGTTTCCCTCTTCCAGTCAGAATAACGAATGTGACAGTTCAACAATCCCAGGAAAGAGCAATGCCTTGTATGAGCTCCATGCCAGAGGGAAGGCTTCATGCCACAAAGTGGACAAAATGCTGGCTAGATCATAAAAGAAGCAGTTGTTCAGCCTGGAATTGTATGACTTGGAAAATGAAGTTGTTTGATGAGTTTCCTCTTCAGCAAGGGCCATGCCACTCTGTCTTTCTCTAGTTATGTGCTTAGGTGGGAACAAGGGCGGGGTTTATCCATGGTTTCACCAGGCACAATAACTGAGCTTCGAGGACAACGTTGCTCACACTTGAAGAACATCTCTCATCAACAGTGGAAATGTTTAGTAGAACATAAAAATATCTTTTTAAGCTGCAACCACACAGGCATGATCATTATAATTATGGGTAATGAAATGGCTGTAGATCCTGCACTATGTTTAGCAGCCAGAATCGGGGCATTAATGTTACAGACAAGGATAGGATCTGATTTCTCTTCCCAGAGTGGCTGCTCATTCCTCTCAATTGAGCAGCCACAATGTCCATATTCACATACTACTTTTTTTTCCTCCAAAACATTGCCCTTTGTCTTGTTTATTTCCATGTGGTAACGGCTTGCAGTCTCCTAACAGCCCCACAAAATTTCCTACCCTAATTGCAAGTGTGCTCTGGAAAGAAGTGCTGCCATAGCCAATATAAACAGGGTCAAGGCAAAGCTGAGAAGCAAAAACGACATACCTAATCAAAAGGGAGACTTTTCTGGTCATAAGCTGGTTTTGGAGGCTCTGCCAAATCCAAGAGCAGTGTCTGATTTGACCTCTTATGTTAATAGCTTTAGCATTTCCAGCCTTCTTCTGACACTTGTCTCTGGTACATCTGCTGTAAGTGGTTATCTATTTAAATGAACATTTTTTTTACTTGGAGTGGATTTGGTTTAGTTCTTACATAAAAAAAGTACCTCTTTCAAAACAACCAGAAAAAAACTCAGGAAAAAACCTCTGTGTGGCAGGAATCCCAAAATTCATCTCTGAAAACACTGAACTGCACTCTTTTGAAAGTGCCAGTTCTGTGAAATCCTTGGCAGTCCCTCCAGGGCACCAAGTGCCCTCAGTTTTCAGGATAGTACTTGCAATTTAAAGCTGCTCAGGAGGCTGCAGGATCAAGCTACTAGTGCTAAAAAATGTCTCTCTCTTCTTGCCCATGCACATACCCAACATGTCGATTCTGCTCTCATTGAAGAATTACAAAATCTCACAGAAGGCGTGATCTTACACCCTTGAGATTAAATCTGGTTCTTAGACTTATTTTCCAAATAGAAAGATAAAACACCTCCATAATAAAACAGATTAGCAGAGAAAATTTGGGGTTGCTAAAATAAGTGACAATGTAAAGCAACAGTAAAGCAATGCAGAGCTCACTGGTTATTTTTCTGCTTCTACAGTGACACCAACCAAGAAATTGCATCTGGTGATGACATCTGTGTATGTTCAGTGGTTATTTATTCCACTGAAGAAAAATTAGCCATGTAGTCATTCTGAAAATACTTTCTTATAGAGCATGAAGATATTGCTTTGCTTTCTAGGGATGAAGAACTCAATTTTTCAGGGGTTGAGTGACCTCCTTCCTCAAGGAGCTTGCCTGATGCCAGCTGAGAATGCTTAGCACATCACAGAAATACATTTCACTTCCAAGGAGTGACATCCTGACTCTGTTGAAGTTAATGGGAGTTCGGCCATCAATCTGGTTAAGATTTTGTCCTAGGTCTGTAAAACAGACCCATCTGCTCCCTGCATACATATTCTTTGACATACTGCTGGCCTTGGCCACTGTTACGGTGTGTATAAAATGACAGGTCATCCTCTGGAGCTTATCATATTTTATAATGATAACAAGGAACTCTTTTTTTTTTTTTTTTTCTCGGACCTCCTATAAAATATAAACCTCCAAAAAGCCTAAGTTCATCTTCCATTCACAACCCTTTTGAAATGTGGAAAATGAAGAGGAGAATGTTTGCCACGATTTAGGTATCTGCCAGCCAGCTCTGGTGTGCCTTGCAGAAGGATTGGCCCAGTTGTAGGCAGGAACACATTAATCTGAATATGTATAAACATAAACAATGCTCAGAAGCTACTGCCCAATTTCATATCCTGCCATCCCTCCTCCACATATTGAATTAGTGCATTTATAATGGCATCTCTGTTTATTTAATAAATCTAAATTTCAATTACAGACCACTAACAATTAGTCATACAGACTAGATATGACAGATGGGCCTCATCCATGGTTGATTACACTATAAAATGTTATGTGACTCTATTCTTAAAATACTATCATTCTAATACCCTTGTTGCATGCAAATAGCTGAGAAGTCCAAAATGTATTAGCAAGAAATTTGGCTTCCTAATAATATTGCAATTTGCACAGAATATGAAGTTTATACTGCAAAAAGGGTTCATTATTGTCTCCTACTATCTGGAGTTCATTAGTAAAAATTATGGCAGTGTTTGTGTAAAGAACGTAGCACAGCGTGATAATTTGGTTAGTCTTATTTCTCTACATGAGTTTGATTTAAAACATCAAATCAGAAAATATATCCAAGATAGGTGAATACTTGCATGGATCATGGCAAAGGTGCCTGAATAATGTTAGGGGGTTTATATTTGACTCCCTTGGATATACGATATTTCAAAACTCAGCCATGAATGGACAGCTATGAAAAAAATATCTCATGTGATGAAAACAAAGGATCCTCCCAGCATGAAATGAGTATGTTGTATGTGTTTTTCCCTTTGATATGCTCATGTAAACTCATGTACACTAAATAAATAGAGGGGTTTATGTTCCGTCAAAAGGACTTTAACTAAGATTTATATGTTCAATAATACTTGTACATTATATATATTTTTTATAGCCTCTGTGACTCCCATCTAGTCAGAGTAGGGGAAAATCACAAAAATGTTACAAAAAGGAGCACATTTGAATGGCATTAGACTTCTGATTTCTTTTCTCTTGTCCTTTCAATCCTATTCACATGTGCTTCTTTTTGTAGCTGGCCAGCAAAACTGAATTATAATGCCCTGCTACAAGGAATGAGTCTGTCAGAAAGTAATCTTTCTCCAAAAAAAGCACCTCTTTTAAAAAGAGATTTGTTTTTCTTGAAACAACTTCAGAAAAAAAATCCTGTATTAAAGAAAGGTTAGAAGAAAATCCTTTTGAGGAACACCAATGAGAAAATCAGGAAAGGGCATATCAGATAACACAAAACAACACTAGTGAACCACTGACCTTGAAAGATTTAGGTTAAAATCAGAAAAATGAAGGAGAAAGGGCAATTTTAATCTGAGATGTAAAAATAATCTAATTCAATTGCACAGTCTGTTTCATATTTATGGCACAAACCTTTGTCCTTTTCATTTATTTGTATCAGTGACACTAAACCTTTAATATCTGGAGAGCCAGTTTGCCATTGATAGTCTCTAATGGCTATGAAAGATGAAATATATACAGAACACAAGTATCAGAGCAGAACTTTAGGCTTGCAGTATATACTGCACTCCTGCAGCTCCAGAGTAAGAGAAAGGGCCATAAAGCATCTTAAATGGTCTCCTGAGGAGCCTTTCCATCCCCACAGGACCCCGGGTGACAGCACCACCACAGAGCAGGTGGGTGAGGAGGAGGCAGCACCCTTTAAATGCTACTGCAGGTCAGTGACCCCTTGCTGTTCAACAGCCCCCTTAGACGTAACCACAGCTGAGGTTGTTCCTGAGGCCAGTATCTCTATGGTATCCCTTGAGGACACCAAAATAAGGGAATAAAGAGCCAGCGGAAAGTCCCTCTCTCTCTTCTCTCTCTTGCATCTGGTACTGTGCCGAGCACAGCTTAGCCTCAGGGGCGGTGACAGGCCAGTATGTGTAGCCCTATTCAGAAAAAATCATGGTTGGTAATTCTGTTAAATCACTTTATCCCTGAGTAAAGCAAACATCAGAGCAGATTTTTGTATCCTTATTTTTACAGTTTTCTTGCTTGGCTGACAAAATAAATAAAATTTATATGCCTGTCTGTCCATCTGAGTCTATGTGGGTTTTCTTGTTTAAGCTGGCTGCGTTCCCTCGAGTAAATGCCATGTTGCCATTAATCACTATGTGATGATATGCACTAAAAACAGTGTCTGTGTATGTGGCAAGAGAAGACCTGCATACTACTCTGGAATTATATACTGAATTCACTCATTTGCATGGCTTGCAAAAACCTCTTTTTCAGGAGGGTAAAAAAAAAAGCAGCATATAGCAGAGTTCCGGGGGCGTTTCCAGGGCAATGTCTAACCTGTGATTTGCTCAACATCCCTTGGAAGTTCTTCATTCTGCATCAGTGGAAGAATCTGTGCTGTTACATTACCAATTGCAAATATTAACAAGTTTGAACCAGGACTCCATGGGCGAAGGTTAAGCCCTTGTAACTGCTGAGGCAGCTCTGGACTGAGCTGAGCTTGACATGTTCCAGTTAGTTGGAAGTCCAGCACTGTACTGAGTTATTGATAAATAGCACTCGGCTAGTTCACAGGGCAGAAAACATCCATCTCATTGCAAAGGGGAGAAAACATCCAGCTGAGGGATCTGCTGCTTGTGGTTCCTTGACACCTCTTGGCTCACCCAGGTTCTGAGTAGGGCTCGTTTTAGCAGTCTGAAAAGCTGTATTCCTCTTCCAATCTCGAGAAATGCCTGCCTACTTGCACTTTTTCTCATGACAGATACCATCAGACCAGCTGTCCTTGCCTGAGAGGAGGCACTCCTGCCCAGGAAGCCAGTGGGTTTGGGATGCCTCGTGTTGTGGCCCCTGCCACACTGTGGGGGACCTGAGCTTTGGTGATGCTGCATAGGTGATCTGAGAAAAACCTGGGGGCTCTACACCACAATTGTCTCATGTCTTGGTGCAGAGTTTGGAGCAATTTCACATTATTCTAGATGTAAATGTTCCTGTTATCATTCTCCACTGGAGAGATTTGAGCATGTTAAATTGCCCAGTCTATGGAATAATGACTTGCACCTAAAAAATAAGATGATGAAATGATTGAGTAGAAAACAGTTGTAATGCTCATAAGCAGTGCTAAATTGGTTATAACAGATAAAAATATTTGCTTCAGCTTGCAATTATCAGAGACAAAACAGTGCTACATACATGTTTGAAGGCCTGAAAAGGTGTTGAAACTCAAAGTTCATTTTCCAGTTTCTATCCAAATACAGCAGCATGAAAGACGATACAGAACTCATGCTGCTTTTTGCTGCAGACCATTGTTATTCCTGTGGGCGAGATATGGGAGATATATGATATTTATATAATTTTAAACTATGGACTCTCCCTCAGGCTGTATCCTGTGGGGCTGCAAGATGGATCTTTTAAGGGATTCTCCTTTCCCATTTCTCCTCTGTCTTTCCAGTCTTCCTTTCAGTATAAACCTGTGGGGATCACACAATCCAAGTCAGATTTTTTTTCCATGGCAGTTCTGCAGAAGCAAAGAGAAGGCCCTGGGAGAGTTAATTCTGTGTCAAGCAGCATTAGCTGTAGCTCTGATTTCTAGTCGGAAATCCCTGGGGTTGGCTGAGGACAGTGCTACAGACAAGAGTTGGTCTCCTGATCTGTCTCTCCCGCCTCACTGATTACCCCAGGCACAATGAAATACCTCGAGGCATCTTCTTTTTTATCCAGCTGACGGAGGGACAGTGCTATGGAAGAATTATGATCCCTGCCATTGCCCCACATTATGTCAGGCTTTCATCCCTCCCACTCAAAATCAAAGGAACAGTTTGATACTGAGGCTCATAGTACACTACTTCAGGAAAAGAAATCAAATTTTTTTCTTCCACATAGTTTTTCTGGTTGTTGCTAAACTGACAACTAAATATCATGCAACCACTCGCTCACTCCCCCTTCTCAGTGGGATGGGGGAGAGAACCAGAAGAATAAAAGTGAGGAAAGTCTTGGGTTGAGATAAAGACAGTTTAATGGGACAGAGTGAAAGAGAATAATAGTTATAATGATAATAGTTACAATAAAAATAACAACAACAACAGAAAAATTAGGTTATACAAAGCAAGTGAAGCACAATGCTATTGCTCACCACCCGCCAAGCGATGCCCAGGCAGTTCCCAAGCAGCAGCTCCCATCCAGTCCCCCCCATTGTTATACTGAGCATGCTGTCATATGTATGGAATATCCCTTTGGCCAGTTTGGGTCAGCTGGCCCAGCTGTGTCCCCTTCCAACCTCTTGGGCCCCTCCAGCTTTCTCAGCGACAGAATTTTAGAAGCTGGAAAGTCCTTGACTTATTATAAACACCACTCAGCAACCACTGAAAACATCAGTATGTTATCAACATTATTTTCATATTACATTCAAAACTCTATACCAGCTATTAAGAAGAAAATTAACTCTATCCCATCCAAAACCAGGACACTAATATTTCTTGGGGGTTTTTCCACATTATTAATATACTGACATGTGAGACAATTGGAACAGAAACTTTTTCCTGTATGAAACTTTACATCTGGTACTTCACAAGCAATAATGTCCTTCTTTCCCCATGAAGCTGTATGGCTGCAGTAAGGTTTTTCTTGTGAAGGAATCAGCTTAGATTTTCTACTACAACTCTCTCTTCTAACACAGGCACTTCTAAAAAACTATGTCAGCTGAAAAAAAACCCTGAACAATTTTTTGTCACAGAAGCAGCCAGGAATACAGACATTTCTCTTCAGTCTGCACTGGGGAAGCTGCAGGGCTTTCCAAGCCCTTTCTCTGACCCAGCCTCCAAGAGTTTTGCCACTTCAAGAGCCTATAGCTCTTGAAGCTCTCACTAGCTGATGACAAAAGACATTTCATGGTCACCTGATAACCTTGTTTTAATATGTACATTACTTTTAGAAGTGATTGACAGTTCAGGCTCAATCCAGCATTTCTAATAGCAGCCTCTTATGATTACTCTAACTACTCTGTTAAATCCCAGGCTTTTCTTAAATCCCGAGAACTGACAGGAATCTAAATACGTGAATATTAACCTCAGGTCACGGGAGCTTAAGTTTTTGCAATGCACAGGTCCTGCACTAATACATTGTTAATTTTACTAATATATGGCAGCAAACATAATCTGACTCTGTTTCGTTGTAGTTATTATTCTTTTGGTTGGATATGGAACTTACACAGTGCCAAAAATACCATTTCTAACACTAATTTTATTAATGTAAAGTGAGGCGCCCCTGTATCCTAAGAATGTGGTGTCTTGTGTGTGGTAGGCATTTCTCTACAGAAATTAATAGGGTTTTTTTTGAGAAAAAAACAGCCACGTTCTCTGCTGGCCTAACCCTGGTGGAGTCATACCATGATGGAACTGCTAGCATTTTTCCTCTGAAGGTCTCTATCCTTCCAGACCACACAAGTGCAGTTTCAATTGCTTGTTCCTTTTGTTGTGCCAAGAATGGGCAATAGTTTCAAACCACAGTGACCATGAGGTCATGATTCATGAGATTTTCAAAACAGGATTTAAATGCTCTTGTGTTCTCACCTGTTTACCAGGAAACATTTTCTGTATCTCAGGACAGGAATACAAAAAGATTGAAGTAAATATTACAATTCTGATTTTAAAATCAAATTAATTGGCAAATTGTTATTTTTTCATTCCCACAATTATCTTGTTGCGTAGGCCTGGAAGTTTTTATCGTGATATTTCAAAGAAATCTTATTTCCTCCTATGCTAAAGTCTGTTTCTGAGGTATCTCAGCAATGCCCAATTCTATGGAAAAGACTTGGGATCTACATTGGTGACAAAAACAGAGCTGTGTATTGTTCATTTGTTATCTGCTGGAAATGGACAATTAAGTTGCCCTGACAATACCCAGGTGCTTCTTTTCAGGAGCAGAAAATTGTATTCTTCCCAGGAACTACTATGTTTACTTTTCATCAAATGAGAAGGATTTTCACTTTCATTCTCTATTTTAAAATTCACACAGGATTTATCCTGCAAATGTCAGGTACTTGATAACAAAAGCACATATTTACTCTGAAGTCAGAAGCAGCTCCTATTTTACATAAGACTTGGAAGTGTGAGGAAACTATGATTCCTCTTTGACTGAGCTGTAAGTCAACTGGTTAGTAGTGTTTATATTTCTGAATGGTTTGGTATTTCAAGTAATTTGTATTGATCCTGACTGTGTGTATATGAGAAGCACCACTGGTGATGTTCGGAGAGCGTGTGTCATTTTTCAGGTTTCTTTCTTCTGGGTGATGAGAAGAGCAGGGCTGAAGGTGCCATTTTGAGTAGCTCTTTTAATTGTGTGCCTTACTCCACTGACATCATATCCTACCAGCTGATTGTTAGAGCACTTGCTAAAGTACTCATTTAATTTGGAAAATGTGAAAAAAAAAAAAATCCTGAACAAACAGTTAATGCAAATATTGCCAAAAGCAACCTCTGACCTTGGAGTACAGTGCAGATGCAAGTTTGGTAGCATGAATGTCTGTCTTGAGAAACTGCCCTTGAGGCACTGGAGCACAGGTAGCTGGGATCTCCCCACCAACTCCCTACCCTCTCCATAGGTGCAGCTTGGATTAAATAATCCCTCTGTGGACAGCGACTCTTGATAAAAAACATATTACCCAGTGCTGAAACAGGACCACAACCACATCCAAACTTACCCAACTGTACATGCAGGTTCTAGAGCCTCAGTCTCAAGCTCAATATACACATGTGCAGACTCTCACATACACTTTCTTATTAATGGAAGCTAGGACAAAATATTCTATATGTTTATGTATGTATTCAATTGCATATAAGCTGCCATTCATCATCTGTCTGACTCACTGTTTTTGTTTCAAACTCCTTGCCTGCACTTTGCTACTGCTATTAGGGTATCGTCAACAAACTCAATTAAAACTTCAGATATGACATACTTACACTTTCATTTCCTCATTAAAATACTTTCCTTGATAGAAATGTAAATTAAAGGAAATTTCAAGCAGATTTATGGAGTTCTTAAGGTTTTTTTTTTTTAACAGCTCAAACTAATAACTTGTGTATGAATCTCCATTTCTCTTTAGGTAATTGAAATTTCTTGAATAAGAAATAATAAATAGAGCATAAATCCACTACCACCAGAATTAATTTCATTAGCATGTTGAATATTTACTGGAAATTTGGTTTTCATTAACATTAAAGGATAAAAATTCTCTTGCTTGGTAGAGTTAGGTCCATGTTCTTTGAGGTGCTGATCACCTTTTTTGAAGTACTGAGGGCTCTGATGTTCAGAAATTATTCAGCAGTAGAAGCACACCGCCCACAATACAGTTAGACTCTTAGTTTAAAAAAAAAAGCTTTTAAATTAAATGTAGAGCCACCCTCAACTTTCTATTTAGAATCTGACTTGGAGCTTTTAATGGGTTTGCATATTGCTGTGAATGTAGTCAAACGACTATATTAATGAATTAAATTCTCTTTATGATTCTTGTACACCTAAACTGTAAATTAAATTATTTAGATCTTTGCATATTTTCCAGTATAGAATTATTTTTTAAAGTCCCTGAACTATCACACCAGGGAATTAGACCGGTTCTACCAGCCACACAGCATGCAACACCAGTCTGATTCAACTGAGAAGCAGATTGGAGAAGGATGTTTAGCAGCAAGCTGTGTGCTTCCTTTCTCTACTGAATCAAGCAGTGAATTGGCATGTTTCTAGGCACACACTGAAAGAGGCACCTTTTAAATATTGTAATCTGGTGGTGAGATTGCTAAGGCGTGTGATTTTACTTAAATCTATCTGTGATTAGGAAAAAAAGTGAATTTGAAATTTTGATGGCTATTTCCTGGGTACCTTTTGCTCTGCAAACTTAAATCATTGCATAAGAGTCCACATCTGTGAGCTGTTCCATTTCACTCAAATCCTGCATAGTGATTTTAATGGCCTTTATATAGTTCATCAAACCTCTTCACAAAGACTAATCTGCTCAAGAATGAAATGGTGTTACAGATATTTGCATGTTATACACTCACAGAATCATTTTAGATTTAGTGTTTGTAATGTTTAAATGATTAAACTTAATGTTTGCATTGGGGTTATCTGGTGAAAGTCAGTAATGCCCACAGATGGCAAATACATGTAAATATCCATGTTCAGGAGGAGAAATAGGGGAATGCTGCAGTAGTCCAATGAAAAGCAGATAACCCCGAGCTATATCACTGGTGAATCACAATTTCACTGAAGTCGGTAGCAAAACTCCCATTGATCTCACCAGAGATAGCACATTACTGACCCTGCTGTAACAGCAAATTCATGTAGCACTGGGATCGAGCATTTGAAAATAACAATGTCAGAGCAGTCTCCTGAAACAGGCTGATTAAAATCAGGCATATTGGCATATTCTCTGCCTCTTAAATCAGTCTGATTTTAATCAGCTGCTTTCAGGAGTTGCTCTGAGGATTTTTTTGTACGTGCGTAAGTGCTTTGCAGACTTGGGCCACCTATACCAAAGACAGTAAAACACACTGAGTTTTATGAAGAGATGAAAGAAACAAACACATAATACTACTCCTTCGTTGACTTTGTGAGAAGAAGAAATGACAATTTATAAAAAAAAGCCAAAGCACTCTTAATCTTGCCTTAGCAGTTCAGCTGAAAAATGTGACCCTGGCAGCACTGGATGATTTTCAGCTTTATTCTACTGATTATTTCAATGTAAGAATTAAAGCTAATGTAAGTCCATAAACTCAAGCAGCATAAACACGTAATTTAAATAGAACAGTCTATACTAATAAGACTCCTTCAACTAAATTAAAAAAAGAGGTACTGAGGTAGTGCATTTTAAGAAGTTAAGCCAGTCACTTCCCCCCCACTATGGAGTGGTAATGAATAGCCCAAAGGACAGTGGCAGAGCAAGCACAAACAAACAAACAAATACTTGGAAAGGAAACAGACTGAGCATCCAAAAGAAAAAGAATGCTGTTGTTTCTCTACGTGAGTGTTTTCATTCTTATCTGTGCTACATAACCAACCTAAAACTCTTCAGCTAGCAAATAGTCAGAGCTTTAGAGGGACTTGGATGGCTTAGGGGATTGCTTTTGGGATACAGAAGCTTTCATCTCTACGTCATTGCTTCTGGCTCTCTTCCAAAGGGGGTAGTGATCAAAAGCTGCTGGTATGATGAGCCCTTCAATACTCTGCATGAAACAGGCAGTGGGTGTCGCATCTGCCTATCTGCACTCACAGCTCCCGGCTGGGACCCCCACCAGCCTTTGTGGCATAGGCTTGGGGTCCCTAGAGGGGGGTTGGAGTCCCCATTCCCACAACCTTTCCACTAAGGATTTGTGTATCCCTGCAAAAGAGAGCTGCACCCACAGGGTTCATGGCACCAGGGGTATCAGAAGAGGGTGGGTACCACCACACTGCCTCACTCCCAACCCCAAAGTCTGCATAAGGAAAGAGATCCAGAAACATATCCAAATGGATGGGGCTTCAGGCAGCAGTGAGGGGAAGGCTGTCCTTCCTCTCACAAGTGCAAGCAATACCATCAGTTATACTTCTCATTAGGCAGAAATTAAGGGAAGGAGAGGAAACACAAACCTTTCTGGTTAATGCTAACACTAACTGCAATTATGGCCAAAAGCCTGGCAGCCCTCAGTAATGGGTTTTTTGGATGACATGGTAAGTTTCAGAGGGTATACAATGCTTTTTAAATCACATACAACATTCTCTGCTTTTTTTATCTTGTGTCAGAAAAGAGATTTGAAATAGCAGCCTTACCTGCTAGGTTCCTCAAGCTGCATTGAACCAAAACTTACCTTTGTGAAAGAATGCAAACATTTGAAGGACTAGGTTGGGCTGGAGAAGACAGCTGAGTTCCTCTGATCAAAAGAGAGGTGAAACTCTTCATGTGATCACACAGAAAACTTACTGCTGGCAACTGTGAAATTGCTGCTGTATCAACAGACATCAGACACACAAATACATTTAAAGCAGAGACTGTTTTAAATACAAGAAAGTCAAAGAGAAAAAAAAAAAGAATTAATGTGGATTGGCTCTGCTTTATAGACCAGATTTTGAGAAAACTTTGTTTTGCAATGAATACAGCCCTCTGCATTAAAAAAGAGGTTTTAGTCACGTATCTTCAAAGCTGTAAATCATCATTGTTTACATGGGTTAAAAAAATGGTTCTCAGAATTATGATCTTATAAAATGACAGCAATGTTTGGTATTAATTACCTCATGAAGGAGCTGGAATTTATGCTCATGAAATCTACCACGTATGAATGCATTTGTTATAGGCTGCCACCCACTAATGTGGATGAACAAGAAGTGGAAGAGAAAAATCACCTGAATTACTGCCACTAAATAGGTACAAGAATTCCATGCAGGCCAATGGTTTTTAAGTCTTACATGGAATTCATATGACTGATGAAACTGATGCATAGGCAGAAAACAGTTCCTTCTCGACTAGAAAAGTATGTGAGGACACACTGCCTCTGAGGATTATGAAACACAGAAAAACAGAGCAGGAGTTAACTGTAAGAGCTGGAAGGGAGGGGAAGCTTAGCCAGAAGGCAGTCATGTGCAAAATAGCAACTTTAAGGTGGCAGCTGCTTTTCTCTCTCAGTCAAAAAACACAGTATTGTGGGATGGGTTTGCATCAGAAACAGAGCTAAAATCATAGCATTCCCAGGGGGCCAAGCAGCTGCACAAACCCAGCTCCTTCATTTGTGTCCTTGCTCCTGGTGTATGTGCCTCAGAGCCTCTATGATGTGCTTGCAGTGAGCACCTGGCTTGCAAGACCACACCATCCACGACATTTCACCTGTCAAATAGGGCATATTGCTTCTCTTCCCATGACATTTAGGTCTGCTGGAAAGGGCAGAGTGGTAGCAAGAACTTGGCTCTTCACCTTTACAAGCTGGTGTGCACACATAATCACTTGACTCAAGGAGCTGAGATGGGGAAAAGCATCAAAGGCTTATGAGCCCTGAGATAAAATTGTGAGATTGGGCAGCAGTGCTGATTGGAGTGTCAGGAGCTTGTGGGTTGGGCAGGACTAGGTTTCTATTGACACATTTTAGTGTACTATGGATGACAAGTCTGATAGAACCCCAAATCTGAGCTTATAACATGGAACACCCTCAAACCCTTAGTGACATTATACTGAGGAAAAGTTCCTATGGAGCCGCTGGGCTGGCTCCTGGTGCTGGGAGACAGGTTTGTGGCAGAGTCAATGTGCACAGAGCAACGTGCAGGAGTGAAATCAGCCTTACGGATTTTTTTCACTTTTTCTGATATCCTTCTTATGGGATGAAAGTGCATTGCTTTTCAAACCAGTGGCTTCTGGTGCTCCAGTTAAAAATTCTCTTATGAAAAGAGCAGATGGAAGTGAATGATTGTCAGCAAATGGCACAGTCATGGGTGGGAACTAATCATGGGTTTGCAGAGTGGCTTTGGGAAGTGGATCTGCTCAGGATAAGGCTCTCAGCTGCAAGTCCTGTCCAGGGGGGCTCAGGATGTGGAAGAGCTTAGCATCAAAGAGCTCCGCTCTGAGTGGAGCTGAATAGTTCTTGAATTATAAATGCATTAAAAATACCAAGCATTTTTCAGAGTCATATTTCAGAATTTTTCAATCTATCAGCAGAGTAAAAGAGGTGAAGAAAGATTTTGCAAGTTGTAGGGTAAAACAGAGCAGAAAGTAATAAAATACTACTTGTAAACGAGCCCAGTTGGAAAGAGAGGCTCTTTATGACAGCTTGCCGAGGCTGTAGTGTTTTGCAAAACTGTGTGATAAACTCCAAATAGCTTCTCTGCAAATCTCTGGAGGCAGAACTGAGCTAAGGCTGGCTGCTGTTGCTGCCACGGCTTTCAATGAATGAGCTCAAAATGGACCCTCTAGTGACAGCTCTGTCAAAGAATAACAATCAGATGCTCTAAACAACAACAACTTCAACATATGTATTTTTTGTAAGTATAAATGAACCATAATGTCATGACTTCAAACAAAATGAAAAGCTCAAAGTTTTTAAGATGAGTGGTTGGACTGAGAACAAAATAAAAATGAACACAGATATTACTGCATTTTCTTCCCTATTCAGTTTGCAAAGCACGATTCTCACCAGAATTGTGATGAGAACAGAATATAAAAATAGTTGGTGTTGGTGGGGGAAAAGACTGAATAAAGGTAGCTGTGCCATCATCTTCAGAGAGGAAATGTCAGGGAAGTCACCATCACCCAACAGTTCAGGTGAACTGGCTCCAAAAGGGAGGGCCTGAATGATTTTGCAAACTCACAGCTTTGACAAGCAGCACAAAAATCACGTTTTGGGGGAGATACTTCAAACTGTAAAAACCAATCACCTAGAAATGGGCTTAAACAGAAGCAAATTATTACCTCATGATATTATTTATGTCTCTACAAATGCCTGCTTTCACACCACAAATAAATTCTGCATTTGGAGAATAGCATGGCCTCTTCTCACACAAACAGAATAAACCAGGAGTGTCTGCCTCTAAAAAGCACGAGAAGCTTTTTGGCAATGGTGCCGTGGTTCAGGTGGGATGAATCTTCACACTTACAGTTATGTTGGGTAAAACTAGGGCCGTACTGTGTGCTACAGTCAGTTCTGCTGTGTGACTGTCAGGAGGACTCCCCTGGCACCGAAGTTCTGGGAGCTCTCTCACAGACACCATGCAAGAGTTAACATTTCTGTGGCGGGAGCAAGGTGTCCTTTTTGGATTCTGCTCAGGTGTAGCTGCTTATGCAGTCTCAAGGAGATGCTGCTATTGCCCAAGGAAAATTAAAACAAATCTGGCTTGGCTAATAAAAGGCTATGAGTATTAATGGCTTTTTCTCCAATTGCCAGGAAGTTTCAATCTCTCATGTGATAAAGACAGATTACGTACAGACCAGTGTTATCATGCTGGTTTTAAATTTTGGTATGCTAGAAATTGTAGTCATTTGCCCGTGTCTTTTGGCAAACCAATCTGCAGGGAATGTAAGTCACAATAAGAACGTGATTGTTGTTTTCATGAGAGGAAAGAACAATTCTTAGGCATTAAGGCTATGGGTTTGGACAGTTAAAAAAACAACACCACTTTATGGACCCAGGTCTCAGAAGTGCTGAACATTCACAACTCAGTAAAATCAATAGCCTCTACTCAGGATTACTTAAATCTAGAACATACCAGTATTCAGTGCAATTTAATACCAGTTACCTATTAGCTTTAAATGATTGTATGTGTTTTGACAAAACTGCCAAAATATGTTGTTACAAATAGGAAATTCTTAACTGTACCACACAGTGAAAAACAATCCACCCATACAAGAAAAATTATATTAACAAATCCTGCTAAGAGCAAACATATTTACAAACCAAAGCTGAGCAACAAACATATACCAGATGTTACTGGGATATAGATAGTCTGAATTGCTCAGTTGAAGTAGCTGAAATTCTGCAGAGGAGTTTTTTTAGAGCATGTATTTCGTGATGGATATCCTAGTTCTTGAACAAGTTGTCATGGAAGTCAGACTACAGCAGTTTTGAAGTTGGCTTCAAGATTCAGTGGTAAAATTTCAACAGCTTCAGATAAATTTTCCCCTTTTTCTTCCACATTTGTAGGTAAGAAAGACTCTTCAGCCATAAAAATGATAACTTGTTTTAAGTGGAAATTTTGGAAGGGACTTCACAGTGTCACATAACCACTTTCATTAAGAGGCTGGATGTTCCCTGAAGCGACAGAGGAAGGACCTTCTTCCCCATTGTTCAGTCAGAGCTAACTAGTTTTTCCCTTGCCTAAACCTCCTCTTTTCAGCAAATCCAATGTTTCACAGTGGTTGAGGCAGTTGGAAGGTACACCTGCACCGTCATGTTCATTAATTGTGGTTGCACTTTCACTCCCTGACATTCCCTGCTTGCCTACAGTTGTCTGCAATTTTGTCTCATCATCCTTGGTTTCCTGACAGGAAAACCCAAGCACAGGGGCAAGCCCAAGTTTTGCCCTCACAGTCCATTTGGATCCAATGCCAAGCCATTTGGCTCTGGAGGCTCAGCTCTGAAGCAGCACAGCCCTTAGCAGGGGTGCTTGCATTGTCTGTATCAGGTATCTTCTACCACAAATCCCCCTTGCTCGACTTTCTTGTTTGTGGGCTGTTTCTGAGACTGTCTCAATATTTCTTGTTCACATTTCTTTCAATTCCCTGATAATCAAAATGAAAACCACTGGTTTTTATTAAAAACAACAGTCCAACCTGAGAAAGCAAATCCCCAGACAAATCCCACAGCATCTAAGATGTTTTTTTATGAGACATGAAGGGTTCTGTCAGACCAGCATAAATGCCTTGCATGTGCTCAGCAGCTGGGAGCCGTGCTGAACTGGCCCTTGACATTGTACACCACACTTCAGGGAACATGTACAGCTCTCTTCCAGGTTTTGTACTTAGCCAGGAAACACCTAAAATTATACATTTGGATGATTGTGTTCCACATAAGCTGTCAATAAGTTAGCATAAGTTTGTCTAGATAAGCAATATATTCAGACAAGTTTTTTATTTTTTTAAAATCTCTGATAGTTTTTACCTTGCATCAAATGTTGTCATGTTGTATTTAAAGATCCCATCAGAGCAAGCAGAGGTATTTTTCACAGAAAATACATGGGTTTTACTTATAAGAGAAAAGTTTCTTGTTAGACTGAGGGAAGCCACAACTTTTTCTGCTGTTCTCCTTTGGCACATCAACGAAATTCAGCATATTTGCAGAATGCTCCTGGTATGAATCAAGCACCACTCCATCATGACAGGCATCCCTGGGGATGCTGCTTCCTTGCTGAGCAGAGATTGTCAGCAAAAAGTCAGTGCCCTCTGATTGTGGGGAGGCAGAGCATGGAGATGGGGAAGATGGAAGGTGCGGCAGGTGTTGTGGTATCAGTTAATCAGTGAAGTTACAACAACCCTTGAGGGTGGCTATGAAAAACTGGATTAAAAAGAGGATCACTCATAAAAACTGGGACAAATCTGACATTGGGGGACACTGGGACATGTTAACTAAGAACAGAGCTGTCAAAGAAGTCAGTTGGCAGCTTTCTTTTCTGGTCCTCGTGCACAAATACAGAAGTGGTTTCAGATGACTTGCCAGCTAGGTTAAAACAGCTGTCACTATTGAAAATACACTAATATTTCTGCTGTAGATTATCATACAATGTTTCTTCAAGGATTCAGCAGGTGCCAGAACAAAAATGCAACAAAAGAGCAGAGGTGGGTCTCAGTGTTGTTAATCTGCCACCCTTGAGCTGCAGAGGTGTTAGGATGGAGAACTGAGGCAGTCCTGACATCATTACCAGGGTCTGAAGTAGCTGGGTTGTTTCTTACCCAACCCTCAGTGCCCATGTCCCCCAACCTTAGTGAAGAAAGCAGCTCAGTGGGGAGTGACTCAGCTGTGCAGCGAACACTAAGGCTCAAATTCCCTGTGCCACTCGACTTCACACACACCTGTGTCACACGGCAGTGCCTCATGGATACAGCTTGCTTCAGGCCCACATCAAACGTGTCCCAGCTGCAGCTCCAGCTCTGCAGATTCCCATGCACCTTTGCATTATGACAAAGGTATTTGAGGGCATTTGTCTCCTGATTTCTCTACACCATACACTTCTTGTCAGCCTCCACTCTTGGGTGAGGAGTACTTCACGTTGCACTCTGCAAACATGTTGCATGTTACTGGTTGTCACTGGTGCTGACATGATGTGTGATACCACTGTCAGGGCTCAGGAGAGTTTTATCCCAGCCTGACAGTGCCACCAGCAGCTGTTAAGAGTCCTGCAGGGAAAGAGGAGACTGGTATGGAGTGTGTCGCTATAGGTCAATGTTAAAGGGCACTGCATGCATACATTTTAGTCTCTATGCTCTCAAGCATTGCTTTTTTTCAGATACCTCAACCATCTCTTTCCCCTCCTGCTCCTAATTCCACTTTCAGACTCAACCATTCCCCTGAGAAGTCTATGTCCTTAAGCAGCTGTCCTGCCTGCTACACTCCCTTGCCCAGTACAATATATACTGGGCTTTAAAATCCTCCACATGTCCTGTCCTAAATCTTAAAATAACATTTTCATGTCATGAAGAGCCACTGCAATCTGGCAGTTTCCTTCTCCTTGTGCCTTACACCTAGCCAGGCTTTTTTCCCACTCTGAGATAGCCCTGTATGTGCAAGCTCCCTGGTATAGACACCACATGTAGTCCTCAGGACACTCATCAGAAGTCCAATAGAAGCAGGTTGCACTACACCCCAACTGGTGGCTCAGGTAAATGATAAGAAAACCTTTAAGAAGTCAGAAAGCATTCAGCTTCAACAGGCTGAATATATTTATTCCCTCAGAAACAGTGTAAAATATGGCTGGTCTTGGCTTGCAGTAAGAACACAAGTAATTAGGAAATCCAGTGCCCGGAGGTACATTACATGCCAGCAGAGAAAGTGGCAGCAGCAGCAAGATGTGGCTAATGCAGCCTAACTAGGCTCTCTCAGGAGTCCAGAGAATATAATGAATCACTGTGTGTTTGGAGCCGATATAGATCAGCCCATGGAAGGAGCCAATACAGAGCCCCTGGAACTGATCAGCCCTTTTTACTGAGGCATCCAGGTAACACATTTCATTTTTTGGCCTAATTTAGCATAAAATATATTCTGGTTTATAGCAGAACAACGTGATTAATAGAATGTAAGTAAGATCTCTTCCTCCTACCCTCCAACACACCCATGCAGACAGCACTCCAAAATACATTCCTTCAGGTTTCTTATCTTCAAGCAGATGTCATTCTGAAGTGAACATGCCAGGCATCCTCATCTTTCTGAGCAAAGCAAGAGATGGCTGGCTGTCACATTTGTATCTACCAATAGTTCAGTTTACAATTCAAACACTCAAACAAATACCCTCACTCCATTATTTCAATATTGCTATTAAGAGGACCTATAGTCCTTTCCAGCTTTACCCACCCCAGAATTCCTTCCCATATCCACGTCTGCTCTTCCATGCATACTTCGACTGAAGAAAAGCTGGGCAAAGGCAGATGCTTTTGTGTCTCTCCACTTGCTGCTTTTACTCCTCTGGGAGGCAGCTGAAGCAGGAAAGCATCCAGCAGGTAAGTGCGGGAGAGAGGCAGGGGAATACAGTTGCCAGACTGTTGCTACAGGTGCCCTTGGGAGGCTTCTCACCCAAATGTTAATGTGTTGTCTCCATTCTCTGAGGTCTGATGAGCTCAAAACTCACAGCTTCATTCTTTTTGCTGGTTTTTGCCTGAGAAAAGCAGGAGGTATTGGTGATAAATCTTCTCCATTACTTCCATTTACTCTGGACCTCCCGACGCTTCTCAGTCAGTATGGCTCAGAAGCACCGTCTCACCAGAGCACTGCCAGCACAAGTGGAGAGACGGACTGGGAGCATGACCACTGAGTTTGGCAAAAAGCAGACTGTGTAACAGATGACTAAGGGTTCTTTTACTTTGATGATCATAATAATATAGTTTATTTATATAACACCTATTTGCACGGCTATAAGAGCAATAAGTGTGTTTCAGTGAAATGAGACATGACAAAAAACAGATTAAAAACTACAATTCATCTTGAAATGAGGGCAAACAATCAAATGAATCACAGAGCCAAGCAATGGCATATCATTATTCTTAAACAGCATATTAGCTAAACAAATGAAAAATACACTGTACAACACTTTTTCCTTCTCTGATAGCAAATACTGAGTGACGTTGCCAACTTATGTAGAACTAGAGTCCAGTTCATCATTTAAGTTTCACGGAAACCCCTAACATAGATATGATATAAGTGGGACTTCAGCTGTGCAGTAGCTATGTGCTGACTCCCAGTATATACATGGGTTTGGATCCTTGCAAAAACTACTATCTCCCAATCCTTGCACTGTTTATGATGTCACAAGAATAAGAAAATGTGTTTCCCCAAACTTGAAGTCCCTTCAAATTTAACATATTTAAAATTGGAAAATAATGAAGTAGAGCCTATTAATATTCAAACTCCATTTTCTCATATGGAATTCATCAGCTTCCTCAGCCCCAATTAGTTTTCCTGAGGTGTCAGTCACAAGCAATATCAACACTCTAGTCATCTCTTTTGCCTTCTCCTCCCATCTCCTCACCCATAATCATTATTCCTATCCATATCATGCCAAAGTGTCAAACCTTCTCCATGTTCATTTCTCCTAATGACTCATCTTCCTGTAAGGCACCAAAAAAGCAACACAACAAATGTATTACTTTATGTATAAATGAAAGAAACTTGACTTCAGGACATTGAATAATCTGATTTTATTTCCAATGGAAGGATTATGTATCTGATGCCCCATCAGATGCTGGCTGACTTGCAGGACGAGAGTAGTCTCTAGTGTAGGGAGAGAAACTATTAACTCAAATTTCTAACAATTTGACTTCAGCTGCCCTGTGAAGCTCTCTTCATAGGAAAGTTATGCTTTTCCCTAGAATGTGGATCTCTAGACTTGTATGCTTCTGTTTTTCCACCAACAAAGCTCTTCCTGACTTATTATGATACATAAATATTTCAAATAAGAACTGAAGTATAGGGAATAGGTGTCCTCCTGGCAGATGACTGGATCTACCCCATATTAAAGAGTAGCAGAGAGAGTAGCACTTTTATATAGACACATTGCGACTCAGATTAGCAAGGTTGCCCTTTCCTGGGCTGGTAAATGTACACATCTGGATGTCACAAAAATGTATTAACACATGGACAGGTTTTTACTCTGTTAGCAGCTGTCCAGCTATGGTTTAATCATGCTGCACTAAAGCCGATGGCAATACTCTCCTTGACTTCATGTGTCAAAATGTTTAGTTCTGATTTGAATGTATATTCCCCTATTCATTAGAGAGAAGAGAAAATACCAGCACAATTCAGGATATTTTAGAAAAACAATGCAGGTGCCTTAAGCCCCTGGGTGCCCTCTGTTCCCTGCCACTCCGCTACTGTTAAATGAGGTTCTGACATAATTATCAATGGAAAGATGTGGGAGCCAATAGTGTGTGTAATTAAGCAGAGGCATTGAAAAGCCTGTCTTTCCTGAACTTGGCCCAGAGAGTGGGAGGCTGTGCTCTGTGGTAAGCACCTGAGCTCCTAAACTCAGTGTGGGGGCAGAGGACTTGCTTGGAAAGGATTTGCAGCTGGGAACAAAAAGAACGAAGGCACCAGGAACTGGCTGAGGGGAAATGCTCTAGCTGTACATGAGTCTTTGTCACCACATGTTTGCATCCCTTGCCCAGGTGTCTAGCTGTTTACAGGGGTATGAGCAGCAATTGGTACTTTCCATTAAAACAAGAGAGGCACCAAGAAGAAAACACCTTGTTGAGAGGAAAGTCTCAGTTGAAAGAACCTAGCCAAAAAAGCTCATGAAAAACTGCTGTTGATGTAAGTTCTCAGACAGGATGTGGAAGACTTCCATGGTCACTTTCAGCAAAGCTGAATGTGAGCCCAAGCTGGTTTAGCTCAGGGGTCCAGTCACAGAGCTGTTAGCTGGCACCTGCTCCCCTGGGGGCACGGAATGATGTACATGCCATCTGCAAATGTTTGTATGCACTAGGGACCTGCAAACTGTTGAATGCAAATAAAAGATGTTTGCAGTGTTGCTGCATAAACATGATTACAATGCGTCTTCCTGTCCAGCCTTATGAATACTGTGTTGTTGCCATCTCATCTGAGAAGAATACTCTGATTTGGTGAAATCATAATTTTTTTCAGTGTTTCGTAAAACCAGTAGAGCCATTTCCTGACAATGTTCATCAGAATCCCAGTTTAGGAAACCATCTTGAAGAATCCTGTAAGAAATATGATGTGACTAAGGTGGAATCATAGTTTAAGTGTTTTGTTGTGTGATTTTCCAGCACAAAAGCACACACCATCTGCCTGTAAGCTCCCACTGAGCCACAGGGGACTGTGGTTTCAGGTGCCCTTCAGTAGGAGCCAACATGTTAAGCAAGGGTTAACTGTTCAGGTGATGAATTAAGCAGGACACAGTTCAAGCTCACCTAATGATCATGCACAGGTCAAAATCATCATATGTAGTAGGGCTCAAGAAGCAAGCGGAAGATTGTAGTGTACGAAGATATTTATAACTCTTCTTTTTGACTGACATTAATTAACTTGCCAACTGGACTAACTCACAATGAATCAACATCCTGCATAATTGCAATGTTCCACCCAAAGTGGGAATATGCTTTGCTAGTGAGCTGTCAAACACGTATTTATAAAACACCACAATGCTGGAAAGTGGTTTTGCAATGTGAAGAAGGGCAGATATGAGCTCTACATCTCAGCATGCAGTACCATTTTTTTTTTTTTACGCATTTGGCTATTTTACGTAGACCATGTTTTGCCTTTATATTTGTCTTTCAAAAAGTAGTAAGGCATAATAGCAACACATATTAGAAAAAAATGTGAGGGACATCTTGATATATGAGTTTGTCACTGTAGTGCTATTCAGTGCTACTGAAATATACAGAGAATAAGTAATGTTACTACTCAAATGTGCTGGCTTAGGATCCCACGCAAGTGAATTAAAAAACAATGTTTTGACCACGAGAGGCATTCTGTATTTTCCTATTAAACCAACAGAAATGTTTTGAAGAATTTTAATGGGCTAATTTGAAAATTAGATATAGATATTGTTCATTCTGTACTTTACTCTTTTTTTATTACCTGCCAGAATCTACACACATACTTGCTTTAATGGAATGTCTATCTTAATTGCCTGTATTTTGATTCCTGAAAGAGAACAGTCAATTGTATGTTATTAAGATTCAGATTATTTTGGAACGAGCAAGATAATTACAGGCTAATCCTGCCTTCAGCTTCCTATCATCATTAAAAGTGCTGATTCTGCTTTCCATTGATACAAAGCAGTTTAAAAAATTCTAGAGCAAAATACTTCTTAAATAGGAAAGATTTTTATATTTTTTTACAGAAGATGTATTTTACGTAAAACATTTCTGCTAGAAATTACTGTCCTGATCCTGAGAAATGGATGGAGTTTGAATCTCCTACTTAATTTAATGAAAGCTGGTGGGGTTAGGACATTAGAAGAACTAGAAGGGGGACACAAGGTGTAGAATCTTTTGGATGTTTTTCATTTTGTCATGTACCTTGGACATTGTCTGTTTTCAGCACTGTAAGAGTTATCAGAAGGATTAGAACCTTGTTTTGGCTGCCAAAGTTATTGGTGAAACTTGATCAAAGATTTGAAACACAATAAAAACTGTCTTAGGTTATTAATTAAGAAAGGCAAGAGAGAGATCATGTTTTTCATGTGCCATGTTCTTCATGTCTCAAAAGCTGCTAAGTGCTCTTCTCTTCTTCTGTGGTAGCTTTTAGCTCTCCAGAGTATAAATGAAGCATTCTCTTGTTGAGAACAGTGTACTATTTTGTCAACTAATAACATCTGTAAACACCCACATTTAATGACAACTGCAATTCATTTTCAGCTTCAAAACAGAATTTGTGATTTTCACCATGAGAACAGTGACAAGGATGTGAAGATGATGAAAAATGCAATCTATTTTGCCCATACATTTTTAATAAATGAAGCACATATTACAGTGTGCTATTTTTAAAGCTTTCTCGTCTGTGATGTTAAAGTGTGTAGGTACAAAATCCATCAAGATAATACATTAATGTTTAACAGTTAGCACATCAAACTGTTCTGAATAAACAGAGATGCTCTTTTACTAACTTGATGCTATTCTATCCAACATTTCTTTATACTGTCAGAGCTTACTTACTTCACTCTATTTTTGAAGCACCAATGTAATCTTTTTTTAATGCATAGAAAACTCAAAAGCCTTGCCATATTTTCAAGTTATCATAGCATACAAGTTTGGGATAATATATTATTATATGTTTATTAGGAGCTGATAAAATACTAGACACAAATATAGACAACTCTCTGCTGTAAAAGTTTATACACTAAATTAAGAAAATGTGCATTGAGACCACTAGAGTGACAAGCACATTTAGAACATTTCTAAATTAATTTGTTCTGGTTTAAGAGCTATTTCCCCTTCTTTCCAGTGTCTGCAGCAGTTGTGGCAGTTGTTCTGAGCTCTGATAACACTCCCTGCATTATGACAGGATGTGGAAACCTCAGTGCATTGGGTTGAAACTCCTGTCATTGTTAGATATCCACAGAGAGGACACTTGAGATACTTGAGAAGCTTAGTGAGGTGTTAATTGGCAGTTTTCCCCAGTTCAGCCCCTTAGGAAGAGCCAAAGAGCCCATCGAGAAAACCTTGCAGGAACTAATCTCTGAGGCAGAAAAAGTTCTTGGTGAGAAATGCATCAGCTGGCTCAGCTGGCTCAACTGCACTGAGAGCAACTCCATTACTTACTTCCTATCACCTTGGAAGAACCAGAATGCCTCAATAGCAAAGCTCCATGGAAAGTCTGGAGAGAGCTTAACTATCCTCCTCTCTATCCATATGTCTCTCTATCCATAGTGCATGGCTGAAGTACTTATGTGCTAGTCTAGCAGGTTTATTGCAGGAGGCAGAGGTTGCAATGGTAGTTAGATGCCAACAAGTAGGCATATGAAGTGCTTCAGATGGCATGAAGTATGTAAGACATCTGAGTAGAAATGACAGTGAAGAAGAGTGATCCAGAAGACTCTGGCACCTTCTGGAAAGACAGCTGGACACCATGCTGGCTGCCTGCAATGTCAAAAATGTCTTAGTTTAGGCAACAGATTCCTACCCAGGATGAGTCATATCTTTCCATGAAGTTCTGTGTCATCAGGGAGAAATGCCACAATTTGCTGGTTCTCCCAACAAGTATGGAACACAGTGTTCTCATCCATTTTTTAGGCCAAAAGCAGTCAATATGCTGTCAGTGAAATGCAGCTTGTATCACTCCATAATATATTGCAGAGAGACACAAGATGCCATGTTTTAACGGTCTATTAAAATTCACCTGCTGTGCTTCAAAAAGCTCAAGGTTGGGGAACTTCAGCTACCCAAAAACCGTACTAATGTTCGAATAATGCATGCCTTATTGTGCGCTATTCCTATAATAATTTGGTTCTCTAATATTTATCAATAAACATCCATTTTAATGAAATCTATTTCAATGAGTTTGTACTCCTATTTATGGAAAAATAGATTGCTATAAAATGAGAGGGCTTCTAGTGCACTCTGTAATGATTTTTTAAAGCTGTCATTTTAAAATAGTACACTGGAAATGTAAGTGATAATCACAAATCATATTTGCTGGGCTAAAACTTCTGTTAAATAAAAATCAAACTCAAGTGTTTAGTTTAAATGATTACGAATTTGTACTTGGTGACTAATACACCACTGAAAAGGTAGGATTTTTTCAACACTCTTTTTCCCTTATGCAGAGGTAAAAAGGTCATGCCACAGAAGATGAACATACGAAACCATATGCTCCGTTCTGCTTCTGTGAGTGGAAGAGAGCAGACAGCTGCCAATCACAGCAACAGGATGGATTCCCAGTAGGGACTGCCAGCTCTATGTTGGCTTTCAGTTCAACACAGAAACACTTCTCTTACCCTGGAAGGGCTAATTTATGCCATATCCCCTATAAAGGCCTGGCATCCCTTTCTTTCTCTGGTTGCTCTTCCTACTGAGACTGCTGCTGCAAAGGGCACTGCTCCCCTGCAAAAGTCTGTGTTTTCTCTAAGTGGCAGAGGTTAGTCTTCACCACTGGGGAAAGAATTGGAACCTTGGATAGATTCAAACTTCTAAGAAATTTTTTTTAAGAGCTGTTATCTGCATTTGGTGTTTGGCCTTTTAAGCCTGATTTTGACATTGAGTGCTTTGCATTTGGAAGATTCCAATTAATTTCCAGCTTACTCAGCTAGCATATTAGCTGTCACACAACCTCAACTGCTTGGCCTTACCAGTAGTGGCGTCAGGTGTGACAAGGAAACATGAACTCTCATGAGCAACGGTACTGGTGATTTGAGAGTGGATGTATCTTTCCCAGAAGCATCAATGAACTGATAATCAGTCTAGAGCCTGTGCCCAGTGTGTAGTGAGCTATGTTCTGTCCTGTACTGGGACAAGAGTGGTTTTGCCCAGCTCAAACATCTGCAGACTTGGTGTAGATAGAGAAAGAGTGCAACTGCAGCCTCTCAATAGCACCAGAGGGTACAGAGTGCTGACATCCCATGATACAGAAACAACACACACCTACAAATGCCTTTGCATCCAGAGAGTGGTTGCACCTGGCCTTGCTATAAGTCACTTTTATCCTGTCTTTGAGCTGTGTCTTCCATTCTTCACACACAGACAGAAATCTAGATAAGACATAAATTCAGAGACCTGAAACAACAATCAGGTTGCCATTAGAAGTAATCACACGGCCTTGTGACCTGGCCAAATTCTGTGCACCACATTCATAAATCCAACCTACAGCTGAATACTTCCTTTACTTCTTGTCTTTTTCTTTCTTTCTGAAACAACTGTGCACTGTTGAATATCAATGGCATGTCCTCTTTCCTTCTCCCTTCCCCCCTCCAGATTCCAGTATTTGACTGATAGACAAATAGATAGTATCTCTGCATAACATATATCTGAGTTTCTAAAGTAATTTGGTCTCTCATAGGCTGAAGTCCAATACACTGCTGGGTTATAGGCAGTTACCGCTATTATCCAGCTTTGCTCTGAGTAGACTTATGCCTGGGAAACTATTACTGACAACTTCCAATTTTGATTGAAGATGTATTTACTTTTTTTTTGTTTGGGGTTTTTTCTTTAATGAGAAGTGAAAAAGCCACATAGGAAGGAAATGCTATCAAAATCACTGGCAGTTCATTAAGAGAAAGAAAAAGGATTTTTACCCACTCTAATAGAACTAACTCAGCTGTGGCTTTCAGGCATTACTGCTTCTAAACTTTACCTTAAAAACAAGCCCTGAACTTTACACTACTTGATTTTTAGTAAAATATTTAAGAAGTAGAGAGGAAGCCCCGTGATGTGTACACAGCTTTTGAAAGACATAAAAATGCTCTAGAACTCCTAGGAGGGGGTCTGCTAAAATCTGAAGTCAAAACAAAAATGAGGAGTCTGTATGTAATGTTGCTAAAAACTAAAAAATATAACTTACTATTTTTACTAATTTTATCCATAGAAATGCCTGTGGGCCAACAAGAAGTAGAATTTTAACAAATTAGGCACTGTTTAGACACAGAATGAAGATAATCCATGCTTTATGGATCTTAAAGGTAAATAAATAAGTCTGAAAAACAAGGAAAAGGGTATACTGTTAATAAATACTGTAAAAAGGATAGTTCCTTTATATATTACAGCTTCTTTAAAACACATTTTCTTTGTGTAAAGGATCATAGAAGCTATTTTAATATTCCAGTGCAATGTAAAACACTTGAAAAATATAATTTCTATTTGGTTTGAAAATTATTCTCTATAAATAACAGAAAACTAGGAATGCAAGGGATCTCAAAGCTCAAACAGTCCCTGATCCTGTTTCAAGGCAAGATGAACCGTACCTCTGATAGTCTGAAGGTTCTCAAAGACTGATCACGATGGAAATTCTGCTGTATTTCCTAGGTAATGTGCAAAAATAATATCTTGCATGAGAGACTTTAACCAATAACTAGAAATTCAACTTTGCCAACAGCCTTTGTCCTGTGAGAAACATAAAGTAGCTAGCCTGTACCTCCCCTTTGGCAGGTGCTGCCCCAAATTAGTCAGCTTATTCTCATTTTCCTCCTCTGCCAGAAATATGTCTGAGGCAAAGGAAATGAGAGCTTTGTCTGTAGCTCCCCCAGACAGATTTGTATTGTACAGCTCTGTACACCTGTATTGTAACCATCCCCATTCCCCAGAAGAAATTGGACAAAGAGGTTCAGGAGGCCATATTTTCCCTGGCTTTCCAAAATGCATTCCACAGCAAAAATGATGTTTTGACTGGAGACAAAACTCAGAACAAAAGGATACCATTAGTACTACAAGCCAATTTTTCTCAAATGAGAAGCAATTTTGTGAAAGAAATTAACTGCAAGAACAAAAAGGACAGAGTTGGGGTCTGTTTAGACCATGGAGTGTAAGTAATGGAGACATTGTCTTACATGTCTGTAAATCAGAGGAGGTTTTTTTAAGCCTGGTTTGCTATAGCAGCCATAATTAGATTTCTTTCAAATAGTTTCCAGACTTTTAGAATGAGCTCAAATCTTAAAATTACATATTACAGTCTTGCAAGCATTTGAAAATTAAAGAGGAAATGTAAGTTATGTAAGATCAATACTGTTGAAATAATTCCTTAACTACTCTTCCCATAGTATCATATTTGTCAGAAGAATTTGATCCCTAAATGTGGTTGTAAGTAATATGAGTCCTTTCTAAAAAGTAAAATACCTAATCAGCAGCTATTTTCCTCTTTTTTCTCCTTTCAAATCTATGTGCCTTTTTAAACCATCTCATATTTTTTCTTCAGTATTTGGTCTTTACTTCCTCATTCAGACACAAAAGTGTCTTCTGATGCTGCTGTCATCTGTGCCAGACTGACGTGTGGGTTGCTTTAAATGGATTTGCTCTGGCAGATAGCAGGGAACAGGTAGCAATGCTTGCTACTGACAATGTTTATCTTCTATGAGCTTTTCACGGGAGACACAATTTTTTGCTGGTATCCCATTGAGCTGGAGAAATGAATGGCAATGTATTTTGTCACGAAAAGATTTGCAGCCAAAGAGTTTGGGAAGGAACTGCCTTTTGTAGCCAAAGCTACAACAATTTAGGGAAGAGCATTTTGCAGTCTGAAGCTGCTAATTTGCTGTTCATTTCTGTGTTGTAAGGGGTGGTTCTTCCTGCCCTCAGCTGACTCTTAATTTGGCCTTGAAGCATGAGGATACCGAGTCTCTCTGGCAACACTTTCTGTAAGAAGAACACTGTTAGGAAATGAGCTGAGCCTACTCATGTAGGCTGCTGAGCTGTGGCTTTTCTGATATGCTTAGGTTCACAAATGATTTGATTCCCTGGAGTTTATTTGAAGGTTTTAATTAAAATTCTCTCCATTGGTACTCTGATTTTATTGAATGTGACAAAGATTTCTTGGGACTTGATTTTTCTTTAAACTACGTCCCTTTGCAGCCATCATATAGTGTAAAAGAATTTTGAAGTGTGTGTAAATGGCATAACTTTAACAATATAAAGGAAACCTTTGGGAAAATGAGAAATTTTATTTTTCTGGAATTTAATCTTTGTGTGTCTGGTCTGAAGACAAGACGGTGAAGCAGGACAATTTTTACATTTGCTTTCAAGAAATTATTTTCAGATATGAGTAGCTTGCCAAGACATTTCACAAGCATTATTTTCACAATTTTGCCATGCTTCTCTTTCACTTTGGGGGACCTCCTTCTCTGGGTAGGGGGCTGTGGAAAAGGAAAAAACTAAGATGTTTTCTGGTCGCCAAAAAAGACTTCAAATATTGCAAGGCTTCTTCCTAAAGCAGAGCAACCAACAGTGGATGGCTGCTGAGGCCAAAAAGAGAGCAAACAATGGAGAGTATGGAACTACACCTAACTTGTTACTGCCCAGTTGTGCAATTTTAGCTTGGATTCTGGTCCATACTCCCAGTATAAGTTAAGATTTATCATTTTATTGCATAAACCATACCAGAACTGTGTTCTTTCCCTGTAGATACAGTTCCTGTGAACTTATTGAGTCACTGAATCATTGAGTAATTCAAATAGGAAGGGAACCCAGGGGGTGTCTAGTCCAACCTGGTGAACCAGAAAAGGACATCTCTGAGAGCACACCATGTTGGTCAGGGCTTTATCCAGCTGAGTCTTGAAAAGCTCCAAGAATGGAGACTGTAAAACTCATCTGAATACTGTAGACAGTAGATCCTTTACTGAACTTGTTACTGAGACATGAGGAATAAGCAAAGGATTTATTTTTAATTCAGCTTCATTCAGCTGAACCTTCTACAACTCATAGCCATGTAGTCTCCTGAAAGAAAGGTGGTTGAATACTTTCACTGCTCTCTAATGATGAAACAGGTTCTCTTTATCTACAGCCTGAAATTATCTTTATTTCATCTGTGTCTATTTTTGCTCATCCTTCAGTCATGTACCACTCAGAAGCCTGGCTCCATCTTCCAAATAACCTCCCAGTAGGCACTGCCAGGTTAGTGTTACGTCCCACTCAAAGCCATCCCTGCTCCAGACTGAACCAGCCCAGTTTGTACAATTTCTTCTCACTGGACAAGTGCTCCAGCTCCCAACCATCTTGGTGGCCCTCTGCTGAACTTTCTAAAATTTATTCAATGCCTTTCCTGTACTGGGAGTCTCAAAACTGAAGGCTGTATTTAAATGTGATCTAACAAGTGACAAGTGACAGGGGCAATAATACACCGACTTTCCTCTTACTTAAAGGCTTAAAAAGCCTTGATTGCTGTTGATTTTCTTTGCTGCCAGTGGACACCCCTTGCTCATGTTCAGTTTGCTGTCTACCAACACCCCCTGGGCCTTTTCAGAACAGCTGATGCCCAAAGGCATTTTTGCCCAACCATTAATATTTTCTCCCAGCCTGAATCAGTGCAAAGAGTTAGTTTGCCTTTGGTGCAGAACTTGGCATTTGTCCTTGATGAGTTTCATGAGGCTGGCCCACTCTTTCAGCATCTCAAGCTCTTCTGTAGGACAGCCTTTCCCACCAGCCCTTTAAGCATACCCCAACCTGCTCTCATCTGCAAATCTGTTGAGGAACTGTCACTCTGTGAGCTCCTCTAGGTCATTGTTAATTATGTGAAACAGGACATGTTTCAGGGCAGACCCTTGTGGTGCTCCACTTGTTACACTTGGTACTGTTCTCTGGGGAGAGCACAGTCCATTAACCACTGCTCTCTTGGCCTGACCATCCAATTGACCCAGTTGTCCATTCATTCAGACTGAAATGTGTGAACTCAGGTAAAAGGACATTGTGGCAGGCAGTGTCAGAAACCTTGTTGTATATTATTAAGCTTTTGTAAGCCTTGTTTAAGTTTTGACATCCACAAATCCAGACATTTTACTTTAGAAATGCTTTCAGGTTGGTTAGACATAACTCTAAATTACTGCTTACTTTTTGCCAGTCACCTTCTTCATGTGCTTAGAAAGGTGTTCCAAGAGGACGTGCTCCAAGATTTTCCCAGGAATGTAAGTCAGGCTGTCCCTCTCCCAAATCATTCCGTTGGCCTTTTCTGAAGATGGGTACAAATTTGCCTTTCTGCAGTTGTCAGGCACCTCCTTTGATCTCTATTACTTTACAAACCTTGTACAGAGCAGCCTTGTAAGTACACTCAGCTCTTTCAGGTGCAGCCCATCTGGTCCCACAGACTTGCGCAAGCTGAATTCCTGCAAGAAAGCCCTGTCATGATTTTCATCTGCTGCTGGTACTTCTCTTTCTCCTTGCACAGAACTCTGGGGGACCTTGGTCATAAAAGAAGAAAAAAAAGAGGCATTGAGCACCTAAACCAGCTGTGTCTGTTGCCACTAAATTACCTACCCTATTCAGTAACAGAACCTTTTCATGGTTCAGCTCTGTGGAACTTTTGTGCCTAGATCTGTATTCAGGAGAATACTGTAGACAGTAGATCCTTTACTGAACTTGTTACAGAGACCTGAGGAGTAAACAAAGGTCTTATTTTTAATTCAACTTCATTTAGCTGAAACTTCTACAGTTCATGGCCATGCAGTCTAGTGAAAGGAGTTGAATATTTTTTCTATAAGAAAGAAAACACTTTCACACCTGTGAATAAGTCTTGAAATTGTCTTTGTGTAAGCTCCTCTTATGCTTTCATATTTTCTTGTCATGTAACCCAAATTTCAAGACAGTGGTGAGGTTGTTTGGTGGACTTTTTCTGTGCTCTGAATGTGAGCTGGGAGTTGAGAATGCATGCAGGATGTGCATGGGGGAAAAGTATAGGTCACCTGAAAATAATTAGTACTTTTAAAATAAATACCTTTCACACAGGGATCAGAGAAATGACTGTTCTTTGTGTTTGAGGTGTAGCTCATGGAAACAGAATTGTTTTCATAATATTGGTTTTCAAGGAATGTTGTTCTGCTGTTGTGCTTCCTCCGCATCCTAAGAAAAAACCCCATCAACTCATAAAGAGTATCACATTCACATAAATAACATAAATTTTGCAGAAAAAAATAGCTAAATATTTTCAATTGCAGCTAATATAATTTCTCTGATGCAGACACTGATGGAAAACAAAATACAAGTATACACACAGAACACCTACAACAATATGTTCAGGCAATTAAAGAAAATGAACAGTACTTCCCAAACTAAATATTCCAAACACATGCCATTTCAGCTCCTAGCTAAGAGCTCATCATCGTTTGGGACTATGTCTTCCTGCCTAAACTGCTACTAAGATGCAAATTCTGTAACATTGCTGACCTAACCAGAGGGAAATGTGCACTTGCAACCTGCAACATCTTAATCAATGCAATTCTGCCGTCTAGTCAGTGACAACTATTTTTGAACTGGAATACTTGTCACAGGTGGAGGAGTTTTTGACAGATTTCAGACAGTAATGCACTTAGGTAATCATGTTCAGGGGATTTTTTTATTTTTTTTTACAAACGCAAGAATTGCAGTTCTAAAACCCTGACAGTGTAGAGGAGCAGAAGTAGCACAAGAAAATAATGCTCCTTTCTCTGTCTGGTCCACGACAGCCTCTGTTTTCTGATAATGGCAAAAGCTTGTTGCTTTGGAAGGTTGTACCTCTGCTCCCCAATAATAACCTTGCTAATTGTATAGTGCTGTATACAGTGGAAAGATTTTTCCTGACCCCGCAGGGAACTAGTGCTGTGAAGCATGAGATTTGATTAGCCTTATTATCTTAGCTTGCCCAGTTACCAATGTTGTAAGCTGCCATGAAATTATCCACCCCTTTTAAAAATAAAGCCATACTATTTGTCTTCATTATCTCCTCCCGTGGAGTTGAATTCCACATGCAAACAGACCTCAGAGATGAAAATAGCACAGGAATTAGACATATAGCCCTTTAACTCTGTAGGTGCTGTTTTGTTTTATTCTTTCATATTACCTTCACATGTAAATCAACATTCTCCTAATAATTGTGGCTTTGATCATCCACCCCTAAAAGTAAGCTGGTTTTATTTTACCATCAATATTTGTAATCATCTTCATGATCTTTTAAGGAGTTCCTCTGAGATAGCTTGGAAAATTGTGTCATTTCTTAGAGATTTTGCTGCATTTGCTGGATCATTTTTTAAAATCTTCAATAATGTCTTGTGTACAGACATGACATCAAACTGTACACCAAAAATAAACAAGAGCAATAAAAATAAATAAAAATCCACCATTTTTTTTTGGCACAAAGAACTTCATCAAAAATATCTTGGATGGTGTGCCAGTGGATACATAAACAAGTTATCATCAGAAGATTCCCAAGTGGTGATAAACACAGCAAAGAAGCTGATACTTTATTGTCATAATGTGCAGCCTCTTTTAGAGGTTATCAAATAAAGAATTAGTCTTGAGTTCCAGCTGTTTTAAGACTGACCATAACAACTTATTATCCAAGTAGACATTGGTTAATGAAAGTACACATGACACTGGACTTTGCTGAGTATGCCAGCAACCAGTTTAAAACTTCCTTTAAAAATCTACACTGTCTCAAAGCCCTTCCCTCTAAGTGCTCCACACTAGTTTGCCACAACAACTAAGTGTGAAAAGGGTAACAACTCAAAAGGAGCTCTTCTGTGGGTACATCTCATCTGCCATTAAAATTTCATTTGTTCATTTTGTTATTAAAATAGTCATCAGAACACTGATAAAGAATTCGGATTTCAGATCCAGAGTTCTGTAGAATGTGAGACAAAAAAAAAAAAAGGCATAATTGACACCAGATAACTTCTCCACTATTGAGGCAGTGCTGGTAGTGATTACAGGTTTTGTTTTCCATGCATACAACCGGAACTGTAAGGGAACTGAAAACTATATCGTCCTCCTTCCCACATTCCGTATACTGGAGTGTCTGCTCCTTTAACTCCTCTAACATCAGGGTAGGAGACCCAGCAAAATCAAAACACCCTGGATAAAGACCTCTATCCTGTTACTTGCAGCACCAGCAGAAAACTAGCACAACATTAGCCACTCTCGTCCCTGCAGCTTTATGAAAAGGAGCAGCAGACTTCATAGTAAAAGAAACCCTTTGCTTGAGTGAGATCTGTATCATCAAAGGCAGAGTTCAAAGCTCTGCAGAGTCACAAACTCCAGTTCTAGTGAATGCTAATCAATCAGCCCAAAAGTACGAGGGCTGGAGTTACTCTATCATACAGTCTTTATGCTCCCTGAGTCCTGTGACTCGACAGAGACTGAGATAATCCCTGGCATAAAGCAACTCAGTTTTGGCACTATTCTAACTTATGCCTAACTGACCATGATCACTAGCCAGAAATTGTTGGGACATAAGTCAGCCCTGGCCAGGTCCCCATCTTCTCTGCCCTAAACTGGGAACAGCGTGAGGTTTGGCTGAAGTGCAATAACTGCCCATTAAACAGATAAAAGAGATTTACAGTCATTTTTGCACTGCGGGAATGGTGCAAAGCTGTCAGAATGAACAGGACCAGCAGGGTCCTAAGGACCATCCTTGGACAGGGGATTTCTGCTATGAGCGGCATGTGAAGGTAAGTAGTAAAGAGCCATATGATAATTCCTGCCAGAAGGTAAAAATCAATTCCTAAATTCTTTTCGAAAACAATACATCTCTATTTCCTCCCTGACCCTAATGGGTCAAATGGATTAAATAGTGGGCAAAAAATGGTGTGTGAGCATTTGGGACACATTCCCTAGAGGGCTTTAATAGCTAAATAGCAGCTGCAGAGGCCGGAATGGAAGACGTTCAAAGGGCTGTGGAGCAGTCAAAGTACTTTGTGTTTAGATATTTCTGTTACAGCCAAAAACAGGCTCTCACGTTTCACAGGTTTGGATTCGAGCTTTGAGTAGAACTGTAATAAGGAAGCTCTAAGTTTTGCAGTAAAGCAATTTTCTTTCATTGGCCACGAAGGTAAAGTCGGGATATCATGAAAGATGTCAGCATAAATTGCTACAATCCTTTCTCCTTAATAGAATAATGCTCAGTCCCCACAAAGGCAGGGACTGTAAGAGAAGTCAATAAGATGTTGAATTGTGAAATACAGGATGAGATGATATTTATGTGTTTTGAGGCTCTAGTTCAAAAGATTTTCCATTAGAACATCACACAAAAATAAGCGAGGGGCAAAGGAAAAAGAATGAACTGGAGTTATTTTTTGGGGAGTGAAGATTTTCTATGCCTGTCAGTTTTTCCATTGTAGCTGCAGGGTTCAAACACTGAAAGGGTGGTATAGGTTATTATGTAGCTTAGAATCCCTCATGCCATTTTAAGTTTCCTTTCAATTTAATAAGGAAAAGATAACTGCTTGTGAAGGAAATTACCAAAAATATGTTCAATTTGGGCTTTTTTACTGAGAAATTGCAGGAGGGCTGTAAGCTCTTTGGACCTGGGGATGCATAATTCCATGTGCTTGTGAAGCTCTCAGCACAGGGTAGCTACTGTAATTTGAAGAGTAAGTAAAAATAATTCCTGAAGGAATTTTACATGCTGGTTTTCTAAGATGAGGTCCACAAGATCTTATTTACTTGGTGCAACTTTATTGGTCAATCTGAGAAAGGTTTTTCACCTGCTGGCTGCTGTTCCACAGTTTCTGTAATTATGCCCTTCATATATGTAGGCTGGTTTTTTGGATATCTTTGATTGCATAGAAATCAGCTTATTTGTTATCTGGTAAGAAAGCACAACCTGAACCCATTAAAATGACAATTGGTAACTAGTGGATTTTTTGTTCAAACTCTGCACTCACATAGTTCTGGTTTTACTCCAATGGCTCCCAAAGGAAAAGACAGTGTGAATTGCAGACAGCTTGTTGTGAAGGGTTAGCATGTTATGCGAGGCTATCAGGTATTCTTAAAACAGCGAAGTCGAGCAGATTGCAGTCAAACTGTACACTTAAATTCAAAACAAATTCAGGAAAGTCAGTATGAGAAGGAATAAGTGAATGAAAACAAGAATGAAGGGTTGTTTTGGATATGAACATTTTCTTTTCCGGGACAATTTTTACCCTTAGATAAAAACCGCAAAAATCCACCTTTAGTTAGTGAAAATTCTGAGTCCAAGAGTATCCAAAAGTGAGAGCCTCTGCAGCAGCAAAAAGCGAAAGCTGCTCTATTATCACTGCTCAAAACAAACGAAACGTTTAAAGCGAACAGTGACCCCACCCCGAGCGTGCCAAAGCCCTTCTGGCGGAGTCGTTTCCACCGCAGGGGTCTTGCGGGTTTATCGGCCCCAGGGGGAACCCCCCGGCTCGCCCTTCCCCTCCGCACCGGGGGGCACGGCGGGCAGCGCCACGTGTCGCTCCGGCGTGTGCCCC
>VXBX01001166.1:646742-743293 GCA_013400415.1 Scytalopus superciliaris
CTCCTGGAGATTATCAGGTTTCCCGCCCCTCCCTCTCCGGGATCCTCCGCCTCCCCCCTCCGAGGGGATTATCTCCCCCCTGCTCTGCCGGATTATCCCCCCGGTTCGCTGTCTCTGTCCCTCACTCCTCGTTCATGCCTCTCCGCAGCCTCGCCTCCCGGGGATTATCTCCGCTCTCTTTGGGGTGATTCTTCCTCTCTTGATCTCTGCCCCGGCCTTTCCCTGCCTATTTTCCTCCCGAGGAAGTCAACCCTCCCCTTCCGTCTGCCTCTGGGGAAGGGGACGAAAATGTGGTTGTGATCGGGTGGGCAGGAGTTCCCAGCAGTGCTGTCATCTCCTCGGTCGCTGTACGAGTACTACAGGCAAGTGGATGTAGGAGGTAGGAGAGGAGGCACCGGGGATGGATGTGCGGAGCTTGTAGCGGAGTTCAGCCTGTGGCATTGTGCTCCTTATGCAGGGAAGTATCTGCACTCTGGCCGCGATGCTACATCTGATGGAGGTGAAGGAGAGCCGATCTGGATCAGTGCTTTAAAAAGACACGCATGGCTGAGTGGTAGAGACTGCACGGGGAAAAAGCCAACAGCCTCCGAGTTTCTCTGAGGAAGGTACAACGTACAGGAGTGGCATTGTAAGTGGGAGGGTGCTTGGTTGACATTGCTGCTGTCCGGGGGTCAAAGCTGGCTTGAACACCTTCTGTCTTGGCTTGCGAGGCAGCTGTCTTAGGCTGTTGCTCGGTGGTGAGGAGGAAGAGGGCAGGTATCTCTCGCTGAGGCTCTGATCCTGATGTGGTTCATTACCATCAACATGCTGGCAGAGAAAAAAAATGAGTGTGCTCCTAAAGCGGAGAGGAAAGGTTCATCCCGTGTATTTGCCTGCTGCGTAGGTTAGATCGGTCTCTTATCCTAACCCCTGGTCTTCGTGCTTGTGGGTTTGCTGGAGGAGAGTTGCAGATCTGGCCATCTTGCAGCACAAGGCCCAGCATTATATCCATTAAACTTCTCCCACTTGGCTTTGACAGGAGGAGAGGCTGCGAGAAATTGTAGAGAGGCTGGGCAGCTATAAATAGATGTCGGACTAGAGGAGGCTTTGAAATCTTAGCATGCTGCTTCTGAACAGATAGTGTCTGTTAAACTGGTTGGTTTGTCACCAGCATCATAATGTTTCCTTTTATTTCTGCTGAGGTGGTTGGCATTTAAGACTTTGTCAGGTAGCTGGACCATGCAACATTTGCCAAAAGGTTCTTTTTCTAAAGGACATAGACAAATTCTCGTTTACATGAAGTGCTGATAATTGAAGTCTAGTTTGAGCTCATTTAAATGTGAATTTTAAAGGACCCTTCACAGAGATCTTTAATTTCCTTTTCCCTCCCTTGAAATACTTGGAAATGATGATCTTGCTCCCCTTAATTTTTTCTCAAAGTATTGCACTATATAGATTACCTAGAGATCCATGTTGCTGTGAAAAATCTGCAGTACTGAGGCATAGTGTCATAATGCTGGTAGCGTTGTTAGGTTTTTACTTTGTTGAGGTTTTGGAGTTTTTTCGTTTCTTTTATTTTTTTTAAATGAAATCCTTGACATCTAACCAAAAGTGTGTATATTCAGCTTCTTTGGATTCTGAGTGCTTGTGTTTGTTTTAGATCCTATGGATCACTGCTCTTTCACTCTTTCAGCCTGTCTTGTCAAGAACTAATTAATATGGAAATTATTGACAAATATACTGTTCTAGCTCTCTGGAATGGTGTCCGTTCTGCTGCTGTATTAGTGGGCTAACTGCATACTGAAAGTCTCTAAAATGGTTGAAAAACTGTTGCACTGTAAGTGCAATTGGACCTTTCTGGAACTACCTCTTGTGCCTTTCCTTTTTCTTAAAAAAAAAAGGAAACTATTAAGTCATTGTTTTGTTTTTATTTTTTGTTTTTAATGTAAGAAAAATAAGAAAGGAAGTAATGGCTGGCTAATATGAAAATCTTAATGAAGGCTAATAGAGAGGATGAATGTCTCCAAGAATCCCAACTTTCAGAACATTTCTTATTCAAAGAATAAAATTTTAATCTCCTTTTTCTGAATTCATGTGTATGCAAACCTCAGGAAGGTAGAAAGGAACAGAGATCTCTGCAGTAGGAGCATCTTCAGCCAGCATCAAGCTCCAGCTTCATATTAGGTTCTTGTGTTGGATATTTCTATGTGCAGAAATAAAGGTCAGTGATCTGGAGAAAACTTTATAGTACTACAGTGACAACCAAAAGACTCATTAGTGTGTCTTCGTACAGTGACTCAGTGCCTGAATCATTCTGTTATTCTAAATGTATTTGTTTGTAGAAATTACTTACAGTTTGAATGCAGTCTTTTAAAAGTTCAGTGTCCTGCTTTAAACTCATGCTTTCTGCTATAGTTACAGGTGATTTAAAGTTGTAATTCGGTATGACTCTCCCAGGCTTGTTACCGCCCTTTGATGCTCTGTGCTGGACACTGATCTCTAGATCAGTGAGTCTTTTCTTTATGCTGTAGAAAAAGCGGCAGGATTTTCTTTTTATTTAGGAGACAGGTATGCACTTGAAATTGTGATAGTATTAGCAATTGTACCTTAAGTATTGCAGTCTCCTTCAGATGTGAAATGAATTATACTGTCTCAAGATTTGAAAAGATAAAAAACTCACACAAGTCTAGATAAAATGCCATGATTTGTTTTGTGTTTAAGGTAAAAATGGACAAAAACTGGAATGAGTTGGCCTGGCTCATGTGGTGAAGACTTGACTTCTTAGAAACATCCTGCAACTGGAGGGGCACAAACACTATTGGACTTAGTTGTGTGGAAGTGTGAAGCAGAATTTGATGGGAGGGTTAAGAGTGAGTCTGTTAGACGGAAAGTGGTTTTACAGTCCACCACAAGAGAAGAGCTTATAAAGGGTCCTGGAAAAGAGTGAGTTTAGTTCAGGCTGACATGTGAGAGACTGAAATACCGGTGTGCTGGTCACAAGTGCTGTTACAGGGCTTACTGATTCCATGGTCATTATAACCATTTGCAGTTGGATCTCACTACAGCAAAACTGTAGTACAGCAAAGCAAGGTGATGGTAATGTGCTATGCTGTGGCTTAAAATTGCTTTTTTCAGAGTAAAGCAAGACTGAATTGTGTGGTTATGGCTGATGCAATTTCTATAAGAATAATGAAGACAAAAAAAAGAGGAAGAGAGAGGAGAGTTTCAAAGAGGTGATTTTCCATGTCAGAACATTTACATTCTTATTTCGGGTTAATTAGAGTCACAGTAATTTCACAACCTGTGTTAAACAAGACAAAAATAAAAATGGGAGGCTCTCTACTTTTACCATCATGTTTAATTATTTTCAATGTACTGAGAATGCTTCATATTAACAACCATTCTGTGGGTTTTACACATGAGTTATTTAAAGAACTTGCTCTACTATTAGTTGTCCATGTCTCTTGAAGGCATAGTGGAAATTAACAAGATACTGAAGTAATATGACAGTTCAGATTTACTAGCAAAAAATGTTGTTTAAGATGTTACTTATATATGTGTTTTTAAGAGTATTGATTAGTTTTGCATTCTGATAGGCAACTGTTTGCATAGGGACTTTGTGAAATCCATGCTGACTACAGGGCATGGCAGTGGTTTCTGCAAACTGGTGTTTGGGAGAGGGAAACATGACACATGAGGACAAATTCTTCGCATCTTACACATAAATAATTGCTCTTTTGCTTACCCAAATCCCAAAGGTTCAAATTACTGTTTCAGTTAAATTCACTTTTCCAGTAGGTGGAGACACAACTGTTGATTTCAAGTAAGCTTAAGCTTTTATTTTTTTACTGCAAACATTTTGTCAAGGCAGTTGAAATATTGAAAATTAGGACATAAGAAAAAGTTTAAATTTTTATTTTAAGATAGTTCATTTAAGCCTCTTTTACTGAAAGAGTGTTGGCATTCAGATACTGTTTCTGTAAAAAGAGTGGCTAGTCCAATAGTTTGGTTTTAGTTTTCTAATTAAAGCCTCATTTCCGCCCACTGGTCAAATGTGCATTTATGAAAAGTTAAAGTGATACCTTTTTAACTAACACAGGATGAAGGAAAGTAGATTGAGGGTAAATAGGCTGAGGTAACGACTGGCTAAAGTTTTTTCATAAGACTAGTGGCACAGTGTAGGGGAGCACTTAAGTAAATCAGTAGGGGAATAAAAGAAAAATATCAGCCATTCTGACTGCATTATTCAATTCCTTGATAATTTTTTTTAAAAAAATATTTGATTCCACATTCATTCATTAGTTGTGCAGAGATGTGCTCACGGGTATCATGTGAGAGGTTTTGTATGTAAAATATGTCAGCAACTTTTTTACGTGATGTTAATTTTATTTTTTAACAAGTCAGTGGGCCAGTTGGTAAGTCAGCCTTTATGTATCTTGTTAAAATTCCACCCCATGCCTTTCCTGATCCTCTGTTGAAGTTTACAGAAGTCTTTTTGGCAAGGTGAAACTGCTTATGCAGCAGAAGTTCTGAAACTGGGAAGGCAAACTGTAGTCTAGTGAATGAAGTGAGAGAAAAGTTTTATTTCTCCTTTCCAAGCACTTCTGGCTTACTGTATTGTGAGCTTTTGTGCTGTACCACAGCAGAGTGTTGCTGGACAGAAATTGCTTGAACAATACTAAGTTTGCTGTAGTCATGCAGCTGCTTGCAGCTTTACGTGCATCTTTTCGGTTACTGGAAGGAGGTGTAATTAACAATTTAAAGTTCAGTTTACGCATTCTTTGGTAAAGGACATGAGGGCAGGGAGAAGTCAGTAAGTGAAACTTAATGTTCATGCAGTGTGATGGTAATGCAGTCATCTGAATTCAAATCAGGCAGAGAGTTGCATTTCCCAGATCTACTGGTACGGCTTTGCCTCTTACACCAGGCAGGGTATGCAACAGCCAGATGGGATGAGCACGGCTTGATTTGCTCACTTCTGGCCAGTGAAGCTCCTTTATATAGATTTAATCTGTGCAGTATTTAAACAACGTCCAGAAGCATGTTGCTTGATGTCGTTGGCATCTGTCATATGTGATCTTCCCTCAGAGGGCAAACTGTGTGTGTGCACTACTATGTGTGGTATTTGAAGCTGTGTTCAAGTGAGGCTTGTTTATGAAGTGAAACTGGTGATACTCAGGCCGGCTCTGTGACTTTTGTTTCATTCTTTCATGTCTTTCTGTGGGGTGGCCCACTTGCTTCGTGGATATTTAACCTTGGCATTAGCCTGTTGTGTGAGAGGAGTTGTCCATTGTTAGCTCTGTGATAATCGTATAGGTGTCTTGGCTCAAGAGGGATCAAATGGACACACTACCTTTGAGTGCTGTGCTTTGGGAAGCAAGATAAACTGGTACCCAGCGTTGCTGGGCTTTAAACAATACTTCTGTAACATTAGCTGGTCACACGGTGGTAATGACTGCTGGAGTTGCTCCCACTGTGATGGTTGTGAACCCTTGTCATTCTGCTGCTGCTTGCAGGGATCACAGCTGCTTCCTGCTCCTGTTGGTGGAACGGAGAAGCATTTGGGTAGTTTTGAGAACAGGTCGTAAATACAGCAAGAGAAACGGTAGGAGAGCATAGAAGAGTTGACAGTCGAATTGTGTCATGTGTTGGACACATAACTCGGTAGGAGAAAACCTCTCCATCCGTCTGTGTGTCTGCACCTCCACCACCATTCCCCCGCTCAGCCCCCAGGAGGCAGATCTTAAGGATCCAGGCATTGCTAGAAATCTCGCTGTTTGGATGGGAGAGTACGAGGGTGTGTGCACAGCTGAGGAGGGTAAGAGGCTTTGGATGTTGTTGAAAGGTGCAGAAGGGTGTTTTGTGTTGAATGATTCCCAGGTGTGGAGCCCGAACGCGCCGGGTCTCCTCCGAAAGGTGGCTCGAGCGCGCCCTCCAGTGGCCACGCCGGGGCAGCGGCAGGGGGTGCGCCCGGGGCCGCCGCGCTGGGTGCGGGGCACAGGCACGGGTCCTTCCTTATCTGAGTGCGCTGATAAACCAGCCGGCGCTTCTTGACAGGTAAGTGGATAAATACATTAAAAAACTTAAAAATTCTGCTGTAGCCAAAACGTGATGCAGTTAGAAATCTTGCTCTCACAGTTGGATCAAAAAGTGATTCTCCCATCCCGTAGTCTCTTAGTTCAGGGAATTGGTGAAGTCTCTTTGCTGGAACTGTTTGTGTTGTCGCCTGGAAGCATGCAAGTTTACTGCTGAATGGAATTTATTAGCTATGAATTGAAGTGTGCACATTTAACTGTCAAATCTTGGCAAATTGCTCTGCAAACAGCACATACTAACTAGACAGCAGCAGAGTGAAATGCGTAGTTCTTATCAAGTTTACCATACAGTTTTCAGTCTTAGGTCATATTCCGTGCTGTTCAGGAATGCAGCAGGGACCTTCTGAAGGAAGAACTTACTGGTACTAATGAGTAGGAAATGGAAAAGAGAAGGTGGACTGTTCAGTAGCTGGACTTCTAATAAAGTGGAAGGTCTCAAGGTATATTGTCATAAGTAATTTGAGATTTCTAAGGTAATTGAGTGCTTCACAGATGATTTCAAGTTTCTAGTATTGTTTTAATTTCTTTCTTTTTATCTGCTCAAAACTTGAGCTTCTGGCTCCTACTAGAGATCGGGTTTCTTTAGACAAGACATCAGTTTAGACCTTGTTTGACCATACACCTTGTTTCTCCATAAAGCCACCAAACTATTTTGAGACAGTTTTGTATCACAGTGAGACTGTCAGAATGATAGTGTTAGGTCCTGCTATTAACTGGAGTTGTTGAAATAAAATACTTCATTAAGTAAGTTTGAGCTCATAACAATATAGTATTTGGCTTTCTTTTTTAAGTAATCGTGTTTGTAAGGTACTAACAAAAACCTGCATAGAGAAATTTTTAGTGAAACCAGAAGGAACTATGTCTTTAGAGTTATAAGAATTAGTGTAATTACGAATTTGACAAGAAGTACTTTTGTAAGAAGTTCCAGATCAATCTGCTTAGAAAGCATGGGGACTATATAGAGAAGTGCAACTGTATGTCTGTTCATACTTGACATCTTGTGTTATCCAGTCATACCAGTTACACGTATCTGTTTACCACTACTGAGAAAGATGATTATACAGAATGTGTACTTTTGTACACAAAGTTCTTTTCTCACTATGTATGTCATTATGAAGGTTTTACACATTTCAAATAATAATAAAAAAAAAAAATCCCTTGGGCCTCCCTACCACAGGCATAAGTGATTTTACTTTACAAATATAATTACTGTACTTTCAGAAGGTAATCTCTCTGGACAGCTATAGACTAGTTTGAATTAGATTACTCTGGTTTTATCTCCAGGGTGAGTTAATACATTGAGTTTTATTTTTCTGTAATTACTTGAAAATTCAGATCACTTTTAATGCTTGCCATTCTTCCGTATTACTAAATTGGGAGAGCTAAGAGTACTTGCATTTGAAAGGTTAACATTAGCTTTTTTTCACCTGTAATTTTATTTCCTTCAGGCAGGTATCTGCTCTACTCCTCAGCTTCACATGGCTTATGTTATATTCATTTAGTCTCAGTTGCAGAGTTTCTTAATTTGGAAATACTGGAAATATTTACTTAAAAAGCAGAGAGTACGCACACTAAATCTTCCAGCTGTGACATTTAACCAAGTCTAGCTAGAGCGATGTTTTTGTTAAATCTGTTTCCAGAGTTCTGCGTTTGCAAACCTTTCAAGTAGTTTGGCAGTAAGCTGCATGAATAAAACGAGTTACTACTTTTACTTCTATTGCAAAATCTTGGGACAGAAAGCCAGTCAGTAAGAAAAAAACAGAAGCAGAGTCAGTCGTGGGAGATAGTCAAGAAAATGTTTTTCCCCTTTTCTTCATGAACTTCAGCAGGAAGTGCAAATCTCTGGATAGATGACTCTGGACCACGGTGGGACACTAGTTCCAAAATGCAAATGCTTTTATGGAAATGACTTGTTCCTATTTGGATTTTACTTATCTTAAAAAGTAGCAGTGCGCTTGAGCACTAAGTGAGAGAAATGTACAGAGATGAATTTGTAAGTGGACACCATTGTTTGATAATATAGTGCTGCTTTGAAATAGACAGAAGGAAATCTTTAGTGCTTTGAGGTCTCAGGACATGACTTCCTGTTTGTGTTGAATACAGGACTAGCCAAGGTATCTGTAGTGACAGTTCATTTTAGTTCTGTAGTTGGCATCTGGTGTCAAAGTGCAGGAGTGTTATATACTAACACAAGATTTATTTAATACAACATTAAAGGATAAAATTTATTGCTTGCATTGTCAGTGAAGTCCTATAGCCTAGACACGAGTCCATTGCAAACCTGAAAGTATTTGGGTGCTCTTTAATACAGTAGGTTTTCGAATAATAAGACCTGTCCTTGGGTCAAACTGAAGGTCCATCTAACTCCTTTTTTCAGCATGCACTGCAACTTCTGAAACCATTCAGAATCTGTCAGGAGCTCCTGTTAACATTATGTCTGAGCAGATTTTCAAGAAGGCAGAAGACATGGATGTCTCTTGATGAGAAGGAGCTGGAGCCAGAAAATTTAGTGTCTGGATAATCTTAAATTCAGCTTCCAGATAGGGATGAGGAAACATAAAATGGTCCCCAAGTGCCTAGGCATCATTATCCAAAAACTGGTGAAGAATTTCATTGTGCTAATCTGCAACAGTGTCAGAATCCAAAATTTAATGCGTTGTTCATGACTAAAATAACATCTTATGTAAATGCCCTGGGCCTGCACATTAACAGCTTCCAAAAAGATCTGATAGCTTTGCAGAGGGGATTGAAAACTAAGACTGCAGAATGACTGATAATGCTAAAGGTGTAAGACTTGAAGGTCTGTAGAAAGTCCATCCCTTTGCAAACAACACTTGCCACCCTTTCTCTTTCAGTGCTTTTCTACAAATCATTAGGGAGCCAATATAAATGCAAGAGGATGAGCGACAATACCAGAGGCAGGTTAACAGCTGTGGGTATTTATGGCTGCCTGTAAGGAAAAGATTCCTGTTCGCTAATGCAGTGAAGAAAGACCTTACATCAGGACCTTTCTCCTGTTTGATATGATCTTGCTCTGTATTATGGTATTACCCATTTTAGCTGAACAGGCTTGTTAGCAGTAATGAGTTGGAAGTGGCAGTCAGTCTTTTAAATGCTCTTTAAATAATACATATTTTGTTTGTGTGCACTACTGTACACATATATATAAGTAAAAAGAGGGCATTTTTGATAAAATATAGTATTACATATATATGTATTAAGATATATGTGTGTATATAAAAAGAACACTTGTCTGTAATCAGGAAACCCTGCATCTGTGAGCTGTCTAGGAAAGCATAAAAACAGAGTAAGGATACATGACATTTTCCCCAGGTAATCTCCCAGAATCTAGCTAATGTTTAACATGAAGATTTTTTTTTTCAACCAAATTAGGTTTGTGGATTGTTTATGTAATTTGTGTTGTGTGTTTTTGCTATTCAGGATGACTTCCATTTCAAAACTAGTCTCAACTTTCTAATGGACTAGTATTCATACATAAATGGCTACTGTGCACTAGAGATCTGTTTGATTAAACATGAGAAACTCTTATCCTTGGATTGGGTTACTGTTTAGTTTCTCTAAATAATTGACATGGGTTTTCACTGAAGTGCTTGATAACTGAGATGTGATATGTATATCATTGTAGCCTGCTGTGAAGATTGAGCCAGTACTAGTTCTTGTTTTGGTAACAGAGCTGGTGGCAAGTTTGCAGCAGATTAATGATTACCCATATATTAGTTTAGGAAGCATGTCAGACTGACCAGGACACCCACAGATTGTTCTTTGGTTGGTCATTGCTCCATTCTGCCTAATGATGTGTCCAGGTGAAACAGCAGAAATAGATGTTTAGCCTCCAAACACTGAGCCTTGCATACCTGTTTACATATTTACCTGCTCTCCAGAAATCTGACTGCTGCTGGCACCCTGTGTAAGGTGAACCTAGCCTTGGCCAAGATCCTGGTGTGGCTTTAAAGGTTCTTCTACTTTCTACTTTCAGTGTGGGGTTTTAATAAAAAAAGATACAGAGTGATGGAACTATAGGGCGAACATCTTAATAGTTTGAATTTTGGGTTGGTTGGTCACTGAGCACTTTGAACTTACATGTCTGTGCATCTGATAACAGATGGTCATCCAAAGCTAAAGGAAAGACTTCTGGATTAGCAACTCTTTCAAGTTAGACTGACAGTATAGTATCTTGTGCCTGGCAACATCTTCAACTGATCTGTGGAAATGCATAGGTAATAAGGAAACAGATCACTGTTTCAGATTGCTGTGAGTAAAACCCATTCTTCCTACAGCCCCTCTTCACATTGTCCTGTATCTGCACTCAGAATTGGGAACCAACTGTAGTAACTGGCTCATCTTTCACTTACTTCAGTCATTATTATATTCAGTATCACTTGGAAAACACAAGTTTACAGTAATAAGCAGGGACTTTTAAGCTTCTAGATCCAATACTCTGATGACAGTAAGAAGGATGGAGTTGGCAGTTCTAGACCATTTTGTGTTAACAATGAACAGGAGATGTATTTTGTTCAGTGAAATCAGCTTCATGTGAGACCTTAGAAGCCAAGCAGTGATTTCCGTACAGAATAATGGTGTAGTGCTATAGTTTCTACTACCTGTTGGAAATGTGTCAAGGACTCAGAGACATGTAAAGAGCTCTTTCCTCTTACTTTTCAGCCTGTCACCTCTTCACTTGTTGGTAAAAGCCAAGGTTCTCATGTTTGATCCCTTCATCAGTCAGTTGAAGAGGCGATAAGGAAGCACTGTCCCAATACAGTTTTCTAAAAAAAGTTTTAAAAATACTTTTTCAAGGTGACTTTCCTACTACCTTTTAAGAAATATAATCAGTGGCAAACCCCTAGTTTGGCCTAAGCAGAATGTAGAAGCTCTCAGACTTGACATAAGTTGGGAAGTCTTGAAAAGTAAGAGCAGTTCCATTACCAAGAATTTGGTCTGTGCTTTTTGAGGTGCTCTTTCTTCTTGTGAGATGAGATTTTGGTGGTGGTAGGTAAAACAAAAAAATAATTATGTGGGGGTTTTTGTTTAACTCTTTTTTAAATTTAGTTTAGAAATAATGCGACAGTGGAGTTCAGAAAAGATCAATTGACTTTTCTTATCCCATGTTGCACCAGGTGAGCAAGTTTTCCTCTGATTATTGGTATGTCTTGCTCAGAGAAGTGACGATGGTGTAGCCATCTGAAAACCAGGTATAGTTGAGACTTGATCACACTTGCCTTTTCTCTTGCTGAAGAAATAGATAATTTGGAAAAAAATTGACATAAAGTGCAGCATGCATATATTTCATATATAGAAATAGGAGAAAAAAGAGTAAAATTTCCAGCTGTACATTGAATATTGTCTTTTCAAGTGATGCCCAAAAATACTCTTGTGCATCTGAAGATGTTGAATGCATCATAAATCTCAGCTGATATTGTCTAGAATTGCTGTACTTGGTTATCTGTGACCAAAATTAGAATCCTGCTAGAGCTTCTGTTACATAGTTTTTAGAGTTCATTGGCAGCTTCTGACCGAGGCAAAAAGATGAGGAAGGCAAAAGAAGTGAGAAGTCACGAGGATTTTAGATCCTGGCCCCATCTTATTTTAAAATAGAATTTAAACATGTTAGGAAAACCTCCATATGCCTATAACACAGGTTGTTTTTAATCAAACTACTCATTTGTTTTATGCAGCTAAGCTGCCATTTTGGTTTTAGTTTCTGCTGTTTCTTAAGCATTTGGGTATATGTAGGAAACAGGAGGGGTGCTTTCTTGGGACAACAGAAGTAAGCAGAGAATGAAAGGATGGTGGAAAAAATCTTGAGTATATATGAACCAAACAGGTTAATCAAGAGTTATACTGTGTGACATGTCACAGTTTGTACTTAAGGAAATATATGCAAATACCTCTTGTCAGCCTATTTTGAGGGGATCTGAACATGTAAACCTTCGAATGAGTCTTTCGTTCAAGTAGGTCACTTCCTTCCTTTTTGCTCTTTTTTTTTTTTTCCTGGCATAATTCCCCAAGCCAACTTTAGCAGATGCCTTATCTTTGATGTCAGAGGGACTACTTACTTGCTTGCAGTTGAACATGCCATTAAATGCTTTCCAATAATGTTTTAGCAAATTCCACTTCTCTCTAGTACTGTCTAACCCAACTTTTTCAAAGGCAGCAGGCTGAAAGAGGGGAGCACGATGAGTAGCAGTTGAACCTACCCAGCTTTGGGAACCTCACTTTCTTTCTCATTAGGGAAGAAGCATAATGTCATCTTCCAGGTAGAAGTGCCGGGCTCTCCACATGAAGTCAGGTGGAGCAGCTGACTGTCCCATTTAAGCACCCCTTCTAGCATGGTGTAAGCACCATGGTTTTGTGCTAGACCATGTACAGAAATGACAGACCAGGTGCAGTTTCCTTGGAACATACCATAAGATGTTTCACATTTTTTCTTTTTCCTTCTGAGCCACTCTTTTTGCTGTATCTAGTTTTTCTACCTTCATCATAATGTGTTGCCTATTTTCCAGCCATTTTTTTCCCTTTTATTCAATAAATTTTCAAATAATTCACTATTAAAGAAGTGTTTAGGATTTTTGTGTCTCAAAAATTTTACTTTTATTTCTGTGTTGGAGAGATGACTGTGTATGCTAGGGTTTAAATTTTGGCTAAATGTTTTAAACACTGATATTGGGGGGTGTGTGCATGCAGGTGTTATGATGGCTAGTATAAACTGGAAATGTACAGAAAAAGATGACTGCAATAAAACCATGAGAGATAATCTGACACTAAGATGATCTTGAATTTCTGCGTCTTGGTGGTGATTGAACTCATTAAAATATATTTTCCAGCCCTTCCAAAATATAATCCAGCAAAAACTTTTGAAGGATTAAAGTCAGTTTTCAGAGAGGCATCTTTGTACAAAGTGTAAGAAGTGCTGTGTCTGTAAGTTTGTTTGGAATGATCTTATTGTAGTGTGTGTCTTTTGTGGGTTCTATTTCCCTTCATCAGAAGTCACAGGACACTGTGTGTTCATTGGCTTTGCTGTTAATGCTGTAGATTGAAGTAAAAATGGGGAAAACAGGAATGTTTCGGATGCAGTTGCAGTGATATTTCCATGCTTCAAATGTAGAGTAGAATCTTGCAGCTCTACTGCACTAGGAAATTTGTGCTGCACTGTGCACGTCTTGTCAGTCTTTGTATGATTTTGCTGTATCTGTCATACATCTGTATCCACCTGTTTTTAGAAACTCCCATGACTGAAGAGCAAGGCTGATAGAATTACTATACTGATTTATTTTATTAAGTCTTGAACTTAAGATAGTCTTCCTGGTAATTTAAAATGAGAGATCTGACATATGTGCACATACAGCACTGTGTGAATGTTCCTTTATCACAAAAAGATACCTGGCTGGGTTCAGGTATCTGTCTGGAACAAGAACTGTGTGCTGACTGATGGTCTTGATTAAAGAATTAGGAAAACTGAAAGACAGTGCTTTATCTGTAAGTCTTTGGTAAATACTCTTTAGGGGAAAGGTTCTACAGTATTCTGTTGTTAGTATTGTGTTCAGGATGGATGAAAATATTTTTCAGTCTGTATTGAAGTTACTGGTTTGCACACGAGACCAGGGAATTACAGGGCTTTTTGGTGTACTCTGCTTTAATGTGTTTGATATGCTAACAATTCATTTATTAAGCACGGGAAGATCAGTTTTGAGCACGTGTGAAATTGACGTAATTGCATTGTGAATTTCAAGTGCTTGGAATGTATATAAAAAAATATCTTGAGTCTATTTAATTCTCTGCCCTTTCAGCCATATTTTAGTCCTATGTTAAGCCAATGCGATGCATGCCTGATTGTATCTTTATCCTTCAGAGCCCTTGATGTCCATTGTTCTGGACAGGGGGATGATAATTAATTTGTGAAAAGAATTTTTCATTACAGACACCTGGCTTCTTTTTTGAACTACTGGCAGGAGCTCATTGAGAGCAGTCTCTCTGGTATTAAAAGGCAAGTGTTGATTCCTTGTGTTTCAAAGTTGGCTTGTCTGGGTCTGGACTTACGCTGAGAAGTGATGTGATATTTAAATTCTGACACTGTGTTTGGAAAAGCAGAATCTCTGTCAGAGTTTCTGCAATTGGGAAAGCTTCTTTCATGTTTCAACTGCTTTGGTCATTGAACACAAATTCCTTCTTATGGGATCAAGTGTGATTGCTATTTTCTGCCATTACAAGTTGCTGTAGAGAAATACTCAGTGCCATCAGTAAGCCTGATTTGTGGAAGAGTTGTTATGTTAATGAAAATAAAAAAATATCTTTACAAGCAATATGGTAATATTATTGCTAAGGTCTCTTCCAAACTGAGCATTCCAAAGGGAGTTTTAACATGAAGATCTGATACTTCTAATGGATCTCTCTACATGCAGACTAATTATAGTAGGTGGACCAGCAATCCAGTGAGTGCTTACCAGACTGCTGGGCCAGTGCCTTTGTCAGTGTGCCACTGTATCTGTCCAGGAACATGTGTTCTGACAGTCTGCCTGCATGGGAGTTACTTTTATTAGATCTGTTTCTTCAAGCTATTTCTCCCTCTTTACTGGACAAAAAAGCAAGCTAAAGTCCAGCATGCAACATTACAGTTTTGCACACACATGTATCTGACTTGCAGGATGCATGTAGCTGAGCTATTGGGTTCTGTTGATTTAGGAAAGTGCAAGCTTGGGCTGCTTAAAAATATCAGCTGCTCTCTGAGTCGAGACAGTCAGCCAGATTCTGTCCTGAGTGCAGGGCTTGTTCCTGCATGACATGGCAAGTGGAATGTGTACAGATCTGCTGGGAACCGTGTTAACAGACAGTCTCTGAAAAGTTGTAGTGGATTCAAGATTTCATTTGGGCTATGGGCACGTCTTCAGGAACAGTGTAGTGGAAAATGAAAGAAATACAGTTGGTTATTTGAAAAATAACTAAACAGGTTGATTCTCTTTCTACAAAGAAAACTTACATTTTCTGAAAATGCATTCTTAGACTATTTCGTTTCAGACATTTCAAAATTCTGAAGAAGAATGGGGTCATTTGACTTCAGTGCTGAATTTGCTGGAGACAATGATTACTCCATCTATTTCTTTCTACCGTGTGTGCTGCATAACCTCTCTGCTGAGCTAGGACTTGTTTTCTCTGTTGCCAGTAGTTATGAATGTCATTAGTGTGTTTTTGACCTTGTAACACCCAGGGAGCGTTGATACCCTGGCATTATGGAAAAAGACATCTCGCCCTTTCAAGTTTTCTTGGGAACCTGAGGGGTAACTTCATGCTAAATTATTCCTCAATCTGAAAGCTAGTTGTGTCCAAAGAACCAATTTATCTGTAGGAGGTTAAACTGCTCTCTTTTTATATTGCTTTCAGGCCAAATACTCTTCTGGGAAAGAGGGATTTAATGGGGAGTATAATAAGCAGAAACTACCATGGATGGGACTGACTGCTCTGAGAACTCACACAGTGTGATGAGGCAGTCCTCTCAACTGCCATGCTGAAGATGGTTGGCAAAGCAATTGCTCTTTTCCAGGTCAGGACCCAGACTTCATAAAATCTTCTTGTGGAAAAGCTGAAACATGGAATTATTTATCTATTGCAATGAAATTCCAAGGCTGGGGACAGAGAATCAGGATGCCTAACGACCATTTCTCATTGTACATGGGAGGACTTTAATATGCTATTTTGAGAGTCCAGTTCTTTTCTGTTGATGGCATTAGTCTGGCTACTGATACCCAGGTAGGTGAGCCTCAAAACTTGTGTGAATCTGAGAGGTTCTGTTGTCAAAGACCAGTGAGGTTCTTGCTTGTACTAGTATCTTCTGCTCTTCTCTGCTTCCACCCCTTTCTCTGAGACCCATAAGCAGTGCAGGAAACAACAGAACAAAGGACTTGCTTGAAAACCAAGAAAATTGGCTTTTATTGTTTCAGCATAAATAGGTTTGAAGAGAGTGTATGTATGAACTGCTTTTAAGAAACAGCAATTGCAGTTTGAACTCAAGAAAGACATTACCTTAAAACTATTTCATTTTTTTCCCCTCTGTAGACTTTCTCATGGTTCAGATGCAGTCAAAAAGCCAAGTTCCATCATGACCTTATTTTTACAAGAAAAGACGTTATAAAAGACATCATGTAATAAGGAAAAGATGTAGTTTTAGACATCTCTACTTTGAGATTTACAGCAATTTGCCCGTCTCAGAAAATGGTAAAAAGCCATGACAGACATTATTCTTCACTGAGTTTTGCAGTGGTGTGAACTGTCTAAGAAGAAAAGTTCAGCTGTCTTTGCATTTGCCAGTACTTCTTTTGGGGAAAAAAAACCCAAAAGGAAAGCCCAAAAAACCCCATATTTGAACTGAGACTGTGTGGAACTTGGTTGTGCAACAGTAATTGAGTGATTTGTGTAATGAGGGTGAGTGGAGGTATATACTTGAATAATTACTGCTATTAAAGAAGTGAAATAAACTGAAGTGAGACTACCGGTGGACAGTGTGAAGCTCAAGCGCAACCAAGGCTTTCCAAAGAAAGAGTGGAATGGAATTGTAATTAGAAAAATTGTAACTATTTGGTCACAAGTTAGTCACTGTAAGCCTTCACTTAAAAGTTCTCTGGTTTTGCTTCAGTTGAGGTGACAAGGGTATGTGACAGATAATTCAGAAGTTTCTAGGCAAAATTTAATGAAACCAAACTTGGTATTCTGAGGAAATGGAGTAGAAAATTTCCAGCATGTCAGTATGCATCATGTACGGTTTTGAAGATACCCTTTGCAGTTTCACTGCCTGTGCTCACCTTACACAACGCAGAACACTGTCATTCAGGGTTTACAGCAGTAAGTTGGAAATTGACTTTAAAGTGAAGGTGGTGAACATTCAAAGTGGTAATTTTCTTAAAAACATGTAATTCTTAAGATGCACGCTGCCCCAAGACCACTAGAAGACACATTTCCCACTTTTCATTAAGCATTTGCAATCATAAATAAATCCTGATAGTAGTTTGGAAGGTGAAACGCATGACTAAGGCCAGTGTGACTTACTCCATGGAGTTTTCCAGTACCCTTCAAAATACAAGTGTCAAGGTGATCTTTTTATCTTTTTCCAGGATTCTTGAACACAGGCTTCAAAGGAGTAAAGGAAAGTGACTGCTGAGGATAATGAATAGGCAATTGTGTAAATCTTGACTGTTAAATTGAAAGAAGGGTTTGGAATAGACTCTCTTAACTAGGGAAGGACGGAGATGTAGTTTTGGGCATTCCTGCAGGTCAAGTAAACATTTAACATGCCATCATGTTTTGCCATCTCTGTATCAAAGTACAAAGGTTTTATGTTGTATTTTTTCACTATTTAGAAACATCAACAGGTTGTTCTGCAAACAAATTTGGAAATGCCAGTTTCTGTCCACTACGTCCTACTAACATTCTAAGTGTGTTTTGGAAATTGTCTTTATAGGGAAAGATTTAGCTGCTGCGTCCTTAGAATAAACAAGAGCTGTTTCGTAAAACAAGGGCAGTCAGGTAAACATTTTTCTCTTTTCCTGTTGCAAGTCACCCTGAACTATAACATCATTAATTTAATGAATTACTTTTATTGCTTCCTAGTAAGTTTTAGGCAGAGATGGAGAGTGATTAGTTGAGAGAGATTAGTTTAGAGGAAGTGGAAGTGTTAGAGTTTAGGGACAAACTTAGATGAAACTCCTGGAAAATGATTGTATAAAATTGAAAACTGAGGTCCTGGGACAGAGATAATTTAATTTGAATTTTATAAATTTTGCAGATTTACTCCCATCTTAAATTTTTCACCTTCAAACTGAGATGCAGTGGCAAATTAAGTGAAATGAATTAACTGAAAACTTCCATATGGAAGTTTTGCATGGTGGGCCTTTTTGCTTCTATAGAATAAGGGGCTAGATATAATAATATAAACAGATATATTTGTCATTCTTATTAAGGAATATGTTGAGATAGTCTAAATATTTTCTAAAGTGCTTTTAATTTACTTAGTGATCTAGAAAGCTGTCTTATATTTGTTTTCTGCATCTAAATTTATTGAGCAATTTTCAAATGTTTGTGTAGCATCTGTAATAGAACCTCAAATATTTTTAGGCCTGCATTGATACGGATCTAATTATATACTCCAGTGTTTTGAGTTGGAAAGGATAATTTAATAAATACTTCACAGTAACAGAAGCCTGAAATAGGGCATGCATGAAATGTTAATGTACGGGTGTGACGTGTTAAAAGGGCATAGGTGTAGTTTTTGGAGTGGCTGAATCATAATGGAACAATCAGATTTTGAAAGTGCTGCGTTTGGATGCTTTCATTTAGAAAAGCATTGTGCTGTTATGAAATAAGTCTGAGAATGTGTTATAATACAACCTTGCTTCACTTGATATCAAAACTCTTCATCATAAAATTCCTTATTAGAATTCCTCAGTGTCTCCTACACTTAAAGCTGTAGAGGGAAGTTGGGTTAAAAGCAACAGTAGTATCTGCATGATGTGTTGTTTCTGGTGGATTTTGTTTTTTTTCACTGAAGTAAAAGAGGATCAAAAACAAAGTGCCAAAAACTGATTTGAAGCCTAGAGTAGCAGTAGTAGACAAAATATACATGCAGTGTTTTCACTGAAGAAAGAAGGCACTTTGTTCAGCTGCAAATTTCAGGTTTGGGCAAGTGTGAGGTTCAAAATTATCTGTGCTGTTTCATGACAGACCAGTAGATTGAGCTGACAGTATGATATAACTGTAAGAAGGACAAAGTAGATCTTACTATCTATCTGTATCATTAGAAAGAGTAGTATTAATGGTGTCAGGCAAGGCACTCATGAGACTCTCAAATGTTTTGCACAGTTCTGATTGTGTTGAAGAAAAAGTGCAGACTGGAAGATGTACAGGGGAGTTTTGCCAGACTTGCTTCTTTCTTGTCAATATAGGAAAGGAGAAATTGCCCTCTGAGGGCAGAAAATTGCCCTCTTTAGGTTAGAAGAATGAAAACTGAGGCATTGCTTGCTAGATATGAAAAAAAAAAATGATTTAAGAACAGAGATCAGAAAGAATTGTTAAAGCCTGATTTCCTATTAACCAAGATTAAGGAAATGCCCAGGTATCTGAAGTGTTGACATTGTTGAGTGATCAGGTGCTTTCAGATGAAAGGATAGAAGTACCCCTGAGGCACAAACTGCAGTGGAACCAGCAACATCTCTGGGAATCAAATTCATCATAGGTCTCTGGAGGTGCAGTGTTGTTACTTTGCTATGCAGTGGAATATTTAATTTTGTTTATTAAAAGTACCTTGTCTTGTTTGCAGATGTGCACAAACCACCTTACAAAATATCTCTGTAAATAATGTTCTGAACCATGACATTTACACTGACGGTAGTTTGTTACAACCCAAGTGAATTTTAGCTTTCTTCTTTGATTATGCCTGTCTAGTGTTCCTAGATGAAAGTGCAAATTGTTGAAAAAACATGTTCATAGCAGAACTTGAACCAGTTGCTGTCAAGGCACCTGGTCTCGAGTGGGGCAGATCATGCAGCTCACCTTTATCCAGTATGACTGGAGACAAGCAACAAGTTGCAAGCATGGAATATTTGGAGTGGAATTATGCTTTCCTTTTGGAAGGGTGCTCATTATTTTCTCTTCAGGTCTAATTTTTGGGCTTGTGTGAAGAAGGGATCTGATTGAGGAAGAAATCTTACTTGATTTCCAGTTGGCCTTAGGCTGAATTTTTGAATGGGACAAAATTGTATAGATGGTTCTACGTGAATTTGCCTCAAGTTTTCCACCAAGAAAAAGGGTACAATGAATTGATTTTTGTTTGTTTTCTGTCTGTGTCCTAGTTACAGGAGTTGGGACTAGTTTATTACTATGTGGGTATAACCAAAACTGTGTATTCTATACCCTCTGTGTCATTTCTGATGAACTGCTAATAATAGATCATTTGCAGCAGCTGCTCAAGGCACACCTGACACCTCAGACTGCAAGCTGGGTGTCAAAGAACCCTGTGAGACAGGGGAGTGTTTCTGTCTTCACACCAGTGACTCAGTTGTGATTAACTCCCCTCCAGGAGGCATTAACACCTTCACACCCAGCCTGAGGGGTCATGTCTGCTAATGGGCCATTAGGGACTGGCATAACAGGCAGCTGTGATGACCTGGACCATCAAAGATTCCAAAAATATCTCATGAGTCACAGAGTTAAATCACCCATTGTGAAACTCCCTGCTCTGAGGGAGGTACTGGGCATTCCTACCTGAGCATATGTAGTCTTGCAGTTTTGGGACTTCTGGTACCACTCATTGGATCCAGAGGAGGACCAGAACCTCAGCAGGATTGCAACTGCCACTCCTGACAAGACTGCAGCCATCATCCTCACCAGCAGGTTTCCTTTCCTTTTACTTTGTGCTTGGGGACCACGTGATGCTCAGCACAGGGCCTAAGGAACTCCATTCTGTTTGTGTCCCAGGGGGCTGGGTTATACATCTGGTTTTGGTGGGTTAAAACCAGTTTTTCTCTGTATCCTTGTATTTATTGTAATGTCTTTAGTAAATTGTAACTCTGACTTGCAACCTTTCTTGAGTTGGGTTCTTTTTTCTCTCTGGTTTTTCCTTTAAATCAGCACAGTTTGTTGCATATAACATGCTCCTGTGGGCATGTAACTGTGGTCTTTACTTACGTTAGTATTTTGTCAGTTCTGCTATCTTCAGGCTCTGCCATCCTGCAACAGATAAATAATTTTGAGTCTTGCGGCAGAAATACAGAGATGCATTTGGAAGTATGCACACTAGAGAAAGAAATACTTCAAAAGCTGTACTTGCTTTGCTGCATTTGTTTGCTGGCATTTTGGGCCTCATAAATACTGGCGTTAATTACCAGAGTGAGTGCAGAGAATACAAGTTTCTTCATCCAGCTGCTGCTTGCAAAATAGTAGGGAGGATGATTGATGTGACGCAATAAGCTCAGCCTATTGTAAAAGTTCAGTGGAGTTGCAGGATGCATCCTGAAACTTTGTTGAATTTGTACTTAAACTTTGAGTACAAAGTAGTGTCTTAGACTGTATATTCACTGAATGTGTTTTGCCTCCTTTTAAAAATTTCCTTTAAAATACTCTCCGGTATCTGAAATACTAAAGTAGTTGAAGAACTAAGGTAGTACAGTCTTTCTTCACTGAAATCGAAATTTCTTCTGGGGTGTGTCCTAGTATTCAGTTTCAGTACAGTAGTCTTTGTGTGACATCAACATACACTTTCCTAACATCCATAGCTAAAAAGGAAGGACACACACACACCAAAAAAAAAATAAAAATCAACCTTTAAAAGACCTTCTAGTTGACTTGCTTTTACAGTTTGTGCTGTATGGTCATTAAAGGTTTTGAATTAAATTCCTTTTGTATTCTTTTGTGTACCTGTACGTGTGTCTGTGTATGCTTCCTCAGTTAATCATGTCTGTCTGAAGCTTGCATTGGTCTTCCTCTAATTAAGAAAAGTCAGAAAGCTTGGTAATACCTACCACCTGTATAGTCTTATTCTCAAAGCATCAAGCTTAGTTAGTGAACATCAAGTTAAGGTAATTGCGTTTATACTTCCCAAGGTATTTTTCTGTGCAATCCATTCTGAAAGAGGAGTCTAATGTAATTTCTACGATACTGGATTTTAGTGTATCAGTATCTTACTGTTTATCATGATACATATATTCAAATAATGCGTAACCTTCTAATTCTGCTGGTTTTGGAGTTGTGATGCTTTATTCCATTTCTATCTTTGCTAAGATAATTTCTAAATAGAGCTTTTCCTTCTAAAAGATGCAGCTGTGAGGTCCATCTGTTCATCGGAAAAATTGTGTTTCATCTTTTTTTAGACAAACTTCACAGCCTGAAAGAAGTATGTGTGCAGTGTTCAAGATGGGAAAGGGTTGTTCCCTCTTCCCCACAGCTTTTGTGACCTTCACAGTCATGAAAAATGGGCATGGAAGATGTAGTTGAGCCAGGTTTGATAAGGGTAGGAACTGCTTGAGCTTGTATTTATAGCTGTGCTAAAATAATTCCACCTTGGCTTGCCAGCAGACTTGGAGAAAATGAATTAAAAAAATTAGTAAACGTTTCTAAACATTGATGTTATTTCTTTTCAACATGCAAAAATTCAGTGGGCAGAATTAGAATATCTAGAAGAGCAGTCATTCTTATCAATTAGACTTTTCTTCCTTCCTTTGCAAATTCATTGCCCTGTGTGATTCTGCAGTCAGTAAAGTGTGCATGCTGCAGACAGCAGCTTCCTTCATTAAGCAATCTTACTGTCTTTCTAGAGGAGTTGCACTGTGCTGCATGAGGAAGGGGATCCTGCTTGGAAAAGGTGCCTGCATGGCGTTACAGCGGACTGCTGCCCAGGAATGTTTGAGTTAAGGTGGCTGGCTGCAGGGCTGGAGCTGCACTGGCCCAGTTTGGCAGTGTCTGTCAAACACGGGATGCACAGTGTGGGTGCTTGGGAGCCCAAGCGCTGTTGTACCCCACTACAGCCAGTGAGGTGTGCGGGATTGGGTGTAACCACTTTGTAACCCAGTGTAGGTTCCCAGCAGAGGAACTGCAGTGGCCCTTCCCTTCTGCAGCGCTTCTCTGGAGCTGTTGCTCAATGTGGTGATCTCTGCTCGTGGGTGCAGCTGCTGGCTGTGAAAACACAAACATGGTGCTCTGTGTACTCACTGCATAATAGTGCTTTCCCAGAGACTTATGTTAAAATCTGGTTTCTGAAACTTACTCTAGCAGTAGAAACAGATGGGTTTGTTAGTCTTTCGTATATTCTTGGTCAGTAATCTGTTAGTGAATGAACTTGTTATATGTTCTCAAAATGTTACCTCATTCATAGGTACTCCTTTTCTAGACTGCCAAAAATGCCATAATTTATAACTGGGGAGAGAAGTGGCAATACAAAATAACTTTTTCTTTGCCTTACCTTAAAGCGTGAATCCACTATTTTAAAACCATGAATGCAAATGGAGAAAAGTTAGTGTTTTCATTGGTTAAGGGCTGGAGAAGTTACAAATTAATTTTCTTTTGTCTGAGGTTATTTGGTCACTTGTGGAGCTTTTCTTTTGGATATATCCGTCTTGAAAAGGTTTTAAATCACAGAATAAACTATTTCCAAAGTTTATGTATGCGACAATATTTTATTCTAACTTTCTAGACTTTGTGTGATGCACCTGCCTCACCAAAAGTCCTTGAGGTATTTATTATACCTTCCTGTCCAGATGAGTAGGCTATGTGGAAATAAATATGCATATTTATTTAAATATATTATACATAATTTTTTTAAATGAATGTTATTTTGTAAGCTTGGAGACTAATAAAATGAAACTAAGCTAAAAAAATTCTGTGCAAGATATTCACTATGGAAAGCTTTAATTTTCCCCAGTGAGTGACACATTTTTCTTCTGTCTACAAATCTGGAAAATTTATTTAAATGTATGCTTCCTCTTTCCTTTCCATAGAATTAATATAGACAAGAATTAGGCACTGAAAGAAAGAGTAAAATCAAGTTTAATAGAAGAGTCACAGTTGAGAGCTTGGTGAAAACCTGTCTTTTTCTTACAAGAAGAGAAGAGTTATCATAGGATCTTTTATTTGATCTGATTTACTATTGTAAAGCACAGTGTGTAGATTAAACCTTTGAAGCATCCTTTGGTTGTCTGAAGAGCTCTTTGTGAATTAGGAGGAGTTAATTATGGGTAGTAAATTTTGCATTAGTAAGTGGGATTTCTGTATTCCTGTGCCTCAGAATGCAATGCTGTTTGCCACAGAGATCAATTAACATGTCTTGCCCCCCTTTTCCCTTTCTGACACGGGGTTCAGTTGATGAACTAGTTTCCCCAAGCATGGGATCATATGCATAGTGGGATTAATTGTTTGGTGCATGTACATGCAGACCAGTATCTCCTGCTGAGTCTTGCTTGAAGCTTTAAACTTGCTATGGTTATGAAGATGTTCTTTGAAAATTGACTGTGAAAATTAATTATACGTGTGTGTGTGTGTGTTTTCTCTGTCGCCAAAGCCAGGGCCTAGAGTGGAGAGGGACCCATTGTAATCTCATTTTCTGTTAGGAGTCCTAGGTCAGGCACAGTTCTGTTGTCACTGTTCCCTAAGAATTCCTTTATTTCAACACCTTGCCTCAGCTGAGAACCTGTTTCTGTTGCTGGGTTTTCCTCCTGCTGTGTCTGGAGGCTGTTGTCTGTGTGTTTCTTGTAATGAGAGTGTGTTCCTGGGTGGTTCTATTAGCCATTGTAGTCAGCCATGTCTGTCTCACGCTGTCCTCACAAAAGCAAATCCTTTTGTGATGAGAGTTTAAAGTCTTACACAGATGGGTCTTTGAATTTAGAAAAAGTCTTGTCTTCAGAGAGAGGAGGTGCATAGTAGAGCTCTCAAGGTTAGTATGTTCTTACTAGTTTCCTCTAAAAGATGGCGCAAGAGAGACCCAATTAATTTTCTGCTGAAGAAGAAGCACACATTTGCTTTTTATTGGACACTGAAGTATTCAACAGTAAGGAACACTTCTGCCAACCTGGTTGATGCAGTTTGGTCATGTAGTCCTTATTCTACAGGGCTTTCTACTCCCCCAGTGAATAACTTCCATCAACATTTCAAGGGCAGATTTGCCACAAAAGAGATGGGAGGCTCAAAAGGTAGTTTTTGATGGGATATTTAGATTTGGCAGTCTCAACTTTGTAGTTCCACATGTTTCTTCCTTGATAGGACCTGATTTTTTTAAGTAAAACTTTGCTACATAAGGACTTTCATCTTCAGCTTTCATACCTGCTGCTCAAAGATAAGATACTTCTAAAAGTGCTAAGGTGGCTTTACCCCTGGAAAGAAAAGAGTGAAATTGTTGAAAAGACTGCTACTTGAAATTCTGTATGTATCTACATTATTCTGGAAGATTATTATAATTAAGCCTGGAACCAGCATCTCTCCCGCTGTTTGTTTTTTAATAAGATCTTTTTCCCCTAGAAATGAATAAACAGAAGCCTGTTGAATAGATACACAAGAAGAGGGTCTATAATACATTTCCCAGAGTGTCTTCACCTCCTCTCTTCTCTGCCCTTAAATAGTTTTTGGATAAATCAAATTGTTTGAAAGTACATGTATGAATATCTAAGGCATATGTAGGTCACTACGTTGCTTAGGCTTCCAAAGCTATTTTCGCATGTAAGCAAATATTAGCATTTCGCATTAAATGGGAACTATTTTTGAGACTGGCCCATGACTGGCATAATAAATGCAAAATACTGAAATTAAAGTGCTTAGTCTAGGCTGTCACAAAAAATACCCGTGTATTTGTTGCCTGTTCTTCTTAAATAAACCAGCTGACATAATTCCTGTTGGAGGATGCTCTTGGTGACTTTTTGAAAAATAACATTTCATCGTGTTCTGAATTTTTTTGCCAGGTGAATGTAAAGCAGTGAAACATGGTGAAGCATATAAACACAGTGAAACATATAAGTGTTCCTGTGCCTACCGTGTGCTAGGTAACAGGTGCAAAGACTCTGTTGAAACTCAGGCTTTCTCTCCTGCTGAAATTTTTTCATTTAACATTGTAGCTGGCTAAAATAAAGGGTTACCTAACAGTATTATTTTTTATTCAACTACTTGGCAAGACTTACCCTTTAAAATGGGGGCATTAACTACACTGAGACAATAGAGAGGCTCATACAGTGTCCAAACATAAAGAATTCAGGATGAGTAAAGGTGCTTTATCTCGACTTACTTATGCCTGCCTCTTTGTTTTGCTTTCTAATATTGACACAACACTATTTATAGCTAAGAAGGCTCTTGCTGTCATGGCTGTGCCTTGAGAGAAGGCACCCATCAGACACAGCAATAGGAAGCTGTTCCTGAAAAGAGCTGGTTTTGGTTTTAATGGCCTGGGATGCAAGTCTGCCTTTGTGGATTTTTTTAAACTCTGCGTGTTGATAACATTGGTTGCTGTTTTCTAAGAATGCTGAAATATACTTGTAGTTCTGCTGCTAGATGTTTGTGAAACCTTTACTGAATAAAATATTAATTTGAAAATACCCTGTCTACTTGCACAGAGCTTGAGAGACATTCTGATGTAGCTTAATGTTGGTCTTAGCAGTTTCTTGTTGATGATAAAGTTTTTATGTAGAGACTTTGTTTTTTAATTTGATCTTTCTAAGATAGGCACAGGGTTAAGTAACAAACAGCTTATCATGGAGGTGTATAAAGAATGTCTTTATTATGCATGCCTTTGTCATCATCAAGTGCTGGAATTGCAACTGGCAGTTGAGATGCATGCTTTGACCTGAAGGAAGCTTTATATTTTCTCTGTTTATAGGAGCAAAAGGCTAACCTGAAATCCCTTAAAAGCAATTTACATAACTGTTAAAAATGTAAAGAAAGCTTATTAGTATAACACAGTATTATGCAGCACCTAGTACATGACGTAAATTGCCAAGAAACATCTGTCTATTTCTGCAGGTATTACAGGTTGCATGTCTTATATATTAAGAGTCATGAGTCTTGTCACTGGAGATTGAGAAAATGTGAAACAAGGCAGTTGCATCTGCAGCCAAACTAGTCAAGATGTAGGACATACCTAGTCTGAGGAAGTTGTGACTGTTTACAGGGTAATTTGGTGACTTTACGTAATGTGTGATTGCTGACAGCACCTTGTCTGTTATAAAGTAGAAATAATACTGCTTCAAAATCTGAAAGCCTAACATGTCATTTTCCCTCCTACTCGTGGTTTCACAGAAAATTCACTTTTTGGAAGCGAGAAGTATGGCTAAAACACATTTAAAATAATGCAGTCTTTTGACATGCACTGCTATAGTTAAAATGTGACACATAAGACGATTTGATTGAAAAGTCAGTTCCACTTGACAGAAAGAATGGCCAGAATTTTTTTTTCTTATGATGGAATTTTCTAGAAAAAACTGAAATCAGAAAGTAGGTGTTGAGAAATGCCGTTTGTTCTGTTACTGTGCAGTGTTTCATAATAGCTTTCATTATAAAGCCGTGAGGAAAGTTAAGGGTAAATTCCTGTGTGGGAGAAGGGGCATATAGGCTTTTCTAATTCTCTTGGTATATAGTGCTCTGCAACATGCAGAACACAGTGGTTGTTCCAAGGCCTTTTACCTTGTTGGGAATCTCAACAGAAGATTTTGTTAGTATACCTTTGTATGTGTCTATTTGATCATGCACATATAACTCTCAGGAGTTCAAAAGAACGCAGTTAAAAACAAGAACAAATTCTCCTAAGGACCAGACAGCTGGGGCAGTGGAATTTTCTGACATTTTCTTGGGCAGTATTGTTCACTCTCACCCAAGTTGCTGCCTTTCTCTCTGCAAGTCCGTAGGTAGCCATAAAAATCTGCACTGAGGGTACTGGGCAGGCACAATACATTTCCTGTTGTGCGATATCTTTTCCATTGCAGTGCGTTGTGGGACCAAGTGGGTGTTAGCATCTGCACTTAGTGCCAGAGTGCAGTAAGTCACATCTGGTTGTAAAGGACTGTTGGGGATGGACACAAGTGTCCCCAAGGGAACAGCTGCCTTGGAAGGAAATTTTTGGTTTAAGAAAATAGATGGGGAATTGCGTGTTCATTTCAAAACCAGTGAATCTGCCTATACAAGCATTGTAAAACTTGTAGTTGGCTGGTGTACTTACGACGGCTGGAAACCTCTTCTAGAAGTGAGATTAAATGAGTTGCTTTTTCTATATTTGGAAGATTATGCATCCTTTATACATAGTTTATACCTGTTCGGTTTCTTCAGTCTTGAAGTGGTAGTGAGTCTTGAAAGGAATGTGCTGGGCCTATGTTTATGTTTGTGGTGGTAAGGATTTGGATAGATCCTTTATTTCCATCTTTCAAACACACGCAAAAAAAGTTCTTTTTCTATTCTGTTAATTTGTTTTCAGTAGATGTATTTGACTGCTTAACATCTATAAAGTAAATATTGTGTTCCCCAGAGCTTTTGCTCCTCACGGAAGCCTGTTTTGGTCAGTACTTACTCTCTGTTTTTATTTTGTCAGCAGCCATGCAGCAGGTCTTAGACAACCTTACTGATCTGCCGACATCGACAGGCGCTGAAGAGATAGACCTGATTTTTCTTAAAGGAATTATGGAAAACCCTATCGTAAGATCACTTGCTAAGGTATTTAAACTTGCTGCTTTGAGTAGAATCTAGCAATATTTTAACTCTTACATTACTGTGTGAACATTGAGTATGGATTGAGGTATTAATGGCTTTCATGCATGGTATGTCTTATTAAAAGAATTGAAGGCAAGGTTGAAGGTGAAGATTTGGTTGAGTGTAATTTCTATGCACACTGATTAATTGTTATATGAAAGATTCTAGAGGAAAAAGAAAAACTCAGAGACTACAAAAATAATGTGGTTACATTATTTACAAAGAAAAAGTCAAAATACTTGAAATTAGAAGCAGTTGAATTTAATGTAGTCTTGTAACCACTGTTGTGTGCAAAACTAATATGCCTTCTGACTTTTAGCATTTTTGCCAAAAATGAAAAGTTAGAACAGTAACCTTCTTTTTCCCCATGGCATAAACAAGTTTTCTTTTTGTCTTTAGCTCAAAACTACTTTCTGATCAGCCCAGGAAAATATTCTCTCCATGCCCTTCCCTGAATCTCAGACTAATGCTGTTACCTTTGATTGTCAGCTCTCCATGGACTATCCTTAGTTTTGGTTTTGGGTTACTAAAATCTTTTATTTGTAGAGGGTCGCAATCAATTATAAATATGTAAGGTGATATTTGCAAAAAGTCTTTGGACTCTGTAATTAAAATGTAGCTGGTCTTACCAGTCAGAAATGCAGTCAAATATTGTACACTTACATTCTTTCTTAATCTTACTTCATAAAAATAAGCTTCTTTCATGAGGAAAACCCAGTTAACTTAAATGCAGCTGTCTCTTTAATAGGAATAGACATCTGAAAGCAATGCCCTCTGGGCAGGTGTGAAATACTCTGTACTAATCTAAAGGATTGTTGTGTGGGGATTTTGCTCGGTATAAAAATCTGGAAAGGAAAATTACTCCTGAGAATTCGTAGAAGAATTTACTTCTGTTAAGTTGTTAAAAAAATTGGTTTTAAGTTGAAGGCATTGCATAGTAATAAACTTAGAAGTAATAGGAGTGCCTCATCTGTGGGTGAGATGACTGTGGAGGGAAAGATTTTGTACTAAATTTACTAGAGTAAGTAAAAGCGGTTTCATACTGAAGTTGGAAACAACTCTTTAAGTATCTGCAGAGGTCATCTTTAATATTTATCATAAAGAAAATGTTAATTGCAAAGTCTTTTTTTCTTATCAAGAATTTGGCTTTAATGACGAATTACAATTATGTGGAATTTAATGACTAGTAGATGTAAAAAAGTGCTTGCAATGGAAACACTTAACTGTACATATGCTTTATCTAGAATGCTGTAAGGTTTTAGTTGTGTTCACATGGCATAACCACACTCATATTTTCTTTTGTAATGATTTTGGAAAAAATCTCAGTCCTAGCCAGCAGACCTAACTAAGGATAAGTTCAAAACACATTTCGTGAAGTGCACGTAGTTCATCTATATATCCATTAGTCCCTAAAAACACGTAAAACTTGTTTTTCTATTAAAAGAGCTAGTTTTAACACAATTAGCAATTTTCCGAACCCTGAGATGGTCACATGATTTAAACAGGATCATTTCAAAACAGGCCAAAGTAATTTTAATTTTCCTTTATTAGCTAATTATTAAAACTAATCATTATGTAAAGTATGCCGTAAAGGACAAAAAGAAACTTAGGGAAATGTGCCACAAGGCATACAAACTTATTTTTAATTTTCAGTCTTTAAAAAAAAGAAAAGGCAAGCAATAAGCATACTAGTTAGGTTATAATATTTTGCTGTGCAAAGCTTGGCTGATCTTTTAAAACTGAGTTAATTTCACCCTTTTTCTGTTTAGAATAAAGGCGTCAAGGTAGAAATTACAGATCTTTTTTGGGATAGAGTTATTTGGCAGTATCTTTCCATTCTTCAGTGGGTGATAGGGGAAAGGGGAAGTAACTGTAATCACTGTAAAATGTTTTTTTCTGTCACTGACTGATGTTTATAGAATCATAGATAGTTTGGGTTGGAAGGGACCTGTAAAGCTAGTCCAACTCCCCCGCAGTGTGCAGGGACATCTTCAACTAGATCAGGTTGCTCAGAGTCCTGTCCAGCCTGACCTTGAATGTTTCCAGGGATGGAGGATCTGCAGCCTTCCTCTGGGCAACCTGTTACGGTGTCTCACCATTCTCATCTTAAAAACTTCCTTTCTTGTATCTAAGCTCAGTCTACCCTCTTCTAGTTTAAAATCACTGTGTCTTGTCCTATTGCTACAGGCCCTACTAAAAAATGTGTTCCCATCTTTATTGTAAGCCCCTTTGAAGTACGGAAAGGCTGCAATTGGGTCTTCGTGGAGTCTTCTCTTCTCCAGACTTAACAAGCCCAACTCCCTGTCTTTCCCGTGCTGACATTTGTGTTCAATCCTAACTAGCCTTTAAAATCATTATGCTTTTTTGGAAAATAGTTGTTGAGCTTGAAACATGCATGAATTTTACTCAGTTTTGCTACTGAACTGCCTTATTGGAATTCTCTTCTCCTAGATTGTTAATTATTCTTTTGGACCTCAAAACTTTATCTTCTTTCTGCAGTCGCACCATTGCTTTTAGCATTTTAGAACTGTCTACAGCATACCAGCTCAATGCTGACTAACTCAGATGAAGGAAACATCTTAGGAATAATCAATAAAAATTGAGTCCAGTGTTTAGGATGTCAGATTGTTGGAGGTTAAAGCCTTACTATTTGGACATTTGGCAAATATAATAAATATCGAATGCACTGAAAGACTCAATTCAGTATCACTGTTTCTGAAATGATGAATTGAAATGAAAAAAATTGCAGTATGCAAGTTAGGTGTTCTTGTTTGTTTTTTAAATTATTCATACTACTCCATATCCTGCTACTTCTCAATATATTACAGGATCAGAGGTTGTTCACTGATAAAACTTCCTGTTCCGTAGTGTATATATATATAGCCTCGATTTTGGAGTAAAGGGTGAGAATGTTTGTAATTAGATTACACTCAGTGTTAGCAGTAGTATTTTAAAAAGAATGTGTGAGAAAGAAAGTAACCCATATTCTCTAAAAAAAAAAGTTTTACAGTCTAATTATGTTTAAAAGTCTTAAGATTTGTGTTTTTACTTGCTGTAAAAGAAGTAAACTTTAAAAGAAGGATACTGTTTATTGTATCTATTATGTACAAAATAGCATTCCCTTATTAAGGAGAATGTGTGTAGGTGCCAAGCTTCCTATGACTTTGTAATCACAGTCATTTGGTTTGTGTGTGTTGGTGTTGGGGAATGTTTGAAATGTCTTTATGTTAAGTTAGCCTTTCCAAACTCTGATCATCAGTCCTGCAGAAATACCATTTTATAGATATGAAGTAGAATTTAATACTCAGATGATTTCAAGAAACGAAGTTTTCTGGTTTTAGCAAAATTTTATTTTAAGGTCTGTTTCGAAGCACTAATAAGAAAGTAGAATTGCATGCATATCTTCAGATTATATATATGGGAAGTATATATAGGTGACTCATACCTATTATTTGTTTGGTTTTTATATGCCAAAGTGACTTCTCCTTTTTAAATTTCTTGTTGCTACGGTGTTGGAAATAAGTCTGTTTGAGTGTTTTGAGAATCTTAGTTATTTTTGGCGTCCTCTTTTCCCCTAATTTTGTGATACAGCACTACTTGTAATAAGTAAATGAAGTATTCAGATTTATGAGATGTTTCCCTTGCTGCTCAAAGCTCCCTACCTTTCAATGAATTTCACTATCTGCTGTGTTTAGGAAAGGATTATGTCTGCAGAAATAGCTCTAGAAATTGATGAAAAGTTGCCAAAGAATCACAGGATAGTTGAGATTGAAAGGGACCTCTGGAGGGCATCTGGTCCACCCCCCTGCTCAGGTAGGGCCACCTGATTGCCCAGGATCACATCCAGGCAGCTTTTGAGTATCTCCAGGAAGTGAGATTCCATCCTCTCTGGGCAACCTGTGCCAGTGCTCAGTCACCTTCAAAACAGTGTTTCCTGATGTTCGGACAGAGGTTTCTGTGTTTCAGTTTGTGTCCCCTACCTCCTGTCCTGTCATGAGGTGCCACTGAAAAAGCCTGGCTCCATCCTCTTTGCAGAGTATAACTTTTGGTATTTATACACATTGATGAGATCACCCTGAGCATTCTCTTCTCCAGGCTGAACTTTCCCTGCTCTCTCAGCTTTTGCTGAGGCGAGGTGCTCCAGACTCTTCATCATATTTGTAGCCCTTCACTGGGCTCTCAAGTATGTCTAGAACTGTACACAGTATTCTGGCTGTGACCTCACCAATGCTGAGTAACACTTATACTTCTGGCAAGACTCAGTGCAGCCCAGGATGCTGTTAGCTGCCTTTGCTGCAGACTTTTCTGTAGAATTTCCTTTAGTTATGCAGGATTTTCTTTAGCATATGCTGTCCTCCATAGGAGGAGTCTGGGGTAAATGCTTCTCTTGCAGACTTTATTTTTTTTCTGAGCTCCCATAGTTCCTTTTTTGTCCTTTTTCTAGAAGGTGTGCTTTTATGGAGTTCTGAAGCATAAAAGATCCTGAGGTGTTACACTGTTCTGAGAGGACTGCTTGGTGTATATAGCATAGAGGTCACAGGAAATAAGGGCATATAAGCTTCTCTGACAGGTGTTGCTTATGAAGTTTATTGGGTCACATAGTTAATCATGCAAAATCCTTCAGCAGTATAAAGATGAAATATACAGGTTATCCTATGTGTAATTTTTTTAGGCTTTCCCACTGAAGGTTGCACCAAGAAACTACTTCAAAAGTTCAAAATTGGAACCACTTGAAACTTATTTACAATATAGTTTCATATATTTAATCTTACAGGCTCATGAGCGACTGGAAGATTCTAAACTTGAGGCTGTCAGTGACAACAACCTGGAGCTGGTGAATGAAATTCTTGAAGACATCAGTCCCTTAGTAAATAAAGATGAAAATATTGCAGAATTGGTTGGAATACTCAAGGAACCTCATTTTCAGGTGCCACCTTTTTACTGTATATTACCAACTGACTGTATCGGTGTTCACTTATGGATCTAGGAATAATAATGAAACAAAACCTGAACTGTAGCAAACAGTAGGATTTTACTCCGAATGAAAGGTAAAGCAGAAACCCTGTGGGGTTTTGAATAAGCCTGATTTTATTCTTTGATATCACCTCAAGAATATCTTCACTCACTGTATTAAAATCTTCTGGGGTTTCTGTTAGAAATCTTGGACAAGCATTTACTTTCTATGTGACTCAAGTTTCCATAACATTCCCTGAAGGCTTCATCCTTAACATTTCCAGGTGATCTTAGTTCCTGATACTGAGCATTCTGCATTTCAGTTTGGCTATTGGCATTCATATTCATGTGTAAGATGTGTGGAGTGAATAAACATGACTCTTCTATGATCTGATCTGCACTGCAGCTGAAGTTCAGACTCTGCATCCCTTGCCCTGTTGCTCTGCTTAAGTGAAGTGTTGACATATGCTTGTGAAAAGCAGATGTTTTTCCATAGCTGCTGTTTTATGACCAGGTTCTGTACTGACCCTTCAAAATTAAGGTTTGAAAACCCTTGCGAGATTCTGGCCTTTCTAGGCAGGCTTCAGCAGATATCAGTGCTTAGTTATAGGTACCCTGTAGAAGAACATAAGAAAACCTTTTGCCAAAGTACAAGTGAGCTTCTTTTGGCACACAAGTATGCAGTCATAGACATTTTTGGGGTTTAAACACACATTTTCCCGAGTTTTCAGTTACAAACTATGCAAACATAGCAATGAGGTGCATGGATAAACACTGGAAATGCTGTCAAACTGTGTTGTGATCTCTTGGAAGAAGGAACAGTTTAAGAGCTCAACTTTTGAGGTAGTAGCCTGAGTGATGACAACTCCACTGCCTCTCCTGAAGAACAATATTGTTGGCCTCCTCTCCAGAAGGACATCATAGCTAAGTGATTAAAGACTGTGATTTGGGGACTTACTGGTGAATAAACCTGCAAATCAGTCTTTGATCCTTTAGCAGAAACTGGTACTTGAAAAGGAGAGGAAGAGTTTGGAGAAATTGGTATTAAAATGCAAAAGGATTAGAATTGGGGGCCAACCAACGCAGTGACAGACCTAACAAAGAACTTCTGTGTTAGATACAGAAAGTAAAGGTTAAAGTTAAAAAGGATGAATCAAAAGATGAAAAGGACATAATAATCGATGTGCTACACTTTGAAAGGTGCTGTAGCAATGATTTTTGGAGAGAGATGGCAAAGAACAGAAATCAGCTGGGCAAAGGATCTTTGGGTTGGAGACTGAAAATGGCCTGTAGGAGAGTGAGACCAAAAGGAATTTTATTTAGGGTGAATAGCCAATACTGAGGCAAACCCAGCATTCACTCCTGTTCAGTGGTCAGATTTACAGTGAGGCACAGGATGATGCTGGTGTCAAATACTCCATCAGTTCAGGCGTAAGCAACTTAAACATGTAACCTAAAAGTTTCAAAGTGGCCGACAAACTAAAATGTCAATGTTTATGCTATTTCTTGTATGGTTTTTTTGTTTGATTTGTAAGGCGCAGATGTGAAATTGCATATATGCTACCTTAACTTTACAGTTTTGCTGTGATCTTTTGTTAGTGTTTCCTAATTGCATGTTAAAGGTCCATTTAACAAACATCTCTTCTGTTTTCCTTCCCTGTCCCAACAGTAGGCATCTAATGAAGACAGTCAGGCTAGGGCTAGCCAACAGTGATACTTTGCAAAAGGTTTTGTGAGGATTTAGTGATTTTTTGCTCAGACTTCTGAGTGAGAGGTAGTATCATCCACTTGTGGTTCTCTTCTATGAACTTATTCAGTTGTTTTTTGAACCCATGTGAAAATCTGTCATTCACAACATCCCCCATCAGAGTGGAGACTGTGGTCTTTTGTTTTTGAGAGTGTCTCCTGTCAATTTCACTTAATATCCCTATCCCCTTTCTCTTGTGTAGGAAGAGAATAAACAGTTTTTCTTAATCAGCTTTTCCATGTTACTAGTCATTTGAGAGACCTCATTGTGTCTGTCTGTCTCAAGTAAATAAAATTAAGTGAAGCAAAGCTGTATACAGTGTGGATTTATGAAGTGGTGTCATAATTTCCATTGTATCTCCTCATGGCCCAAAAGTTCCTAGTGTTTGATTTGCCTTTTTAACAGCTGGTGAATGGAATAGAACAGTTCAGTTCAAAGGGACGTACAGTGATCATCCAGCCCGACCAGTTCAGGGCTGACTGAAAATTAAAGCATGTTATTAAGGGTGTTGTCCAAATGCCTGTTAAATTCTGACAGACATGGGGCATAAACCACCTCTCTAAGAAGCCTGATCCAGTGTCTGACCAGCCATTCAGTAAAGAAGTACCTCTGGGCTTGGGAAACATAGAGCTGGGTTAGTTGTTAGTCTTGGATGGGTTTTATACTGTTCACATCCCCAAGGTACCTTTTCTGAGTCTGTTAGTTAGTATGTTAAACTAGGATGATGTTTTTCCTTGCAGTCTGTGTTGAATTTCATTTGCCTTGTTCTCACTCTGTTGCCCATGACGTGCCAGCAGGTTAGTCAGTTGTTTTAGTCCTTGAATAGTTTAGCAGCATTAGGAAACCCTGTCATTTCACTTCTCATTCTGATTTCCTAGAACATTTATCTGACATGTCAGTGTATTGACAGGTATAGAACTGAGCTCAGATGCCTGTGGGAAATCCTCTGGTGACAGGAAAACTAACAATACTGTATTCCTGGCACCAATTTTTCTGTCTTTCAACCAATATTTTCTTCGACTTGAGAGCCTCACTGCTTATCCTATTGTAGTTTTGTTTCTTTAAAAGACTCCAATCAAAAGCCTTACGGAAATTGATGTATATTAACAACTCTAACTGCTTTGTTGCTGTGCCTTGGTGATTCTTCCAAGGAACCTGACTAGATTTGAGAAGCGTGACTTCTCTTTATTAAAGCATGTTGATTCTTTCCCGTGATCTGCTTTGTTCATTCTGGTTTTTATGCAATCTGATTTGTTTAGTATCAACATTAGACTTACTGTTTTGCTATTTGTTCACTCTTCCTTTGAACCCAGTTTAAAAATTCATGTCATGATTATTGCATGCTGCTGCTTTCCCTATAGTGTTGGATGGGTCAGGGATATGTAAGAGAAATAAGCTATTTCTAGACCTCCCAACTTAATTTACTGCAAAACCTGGATAGAACAGAAGGACAAAAAAGTGTGAAATGAAAAGACTATTTGATGGTTAAGATAGTTAAATACTGCCCTGGAGAACTACCGTGTTCATCACACTATCAGAATTGGAATTCATTAAAAAAGAAAGTCTGTAGCAGCTTTAACTTGTATTTCTTTTATTTTCTAAGTACCTGTTGTGAGGCCTTCAGTCTCATTTGCAGAAACAATGAGCATTTTTGGCTGCTGCATACAGGCTAAAATACTACTTACTTCTTTAAAGTATATCTGCTGTGATTGAATTTTGAAGCCTAAAATTAGAGCATACTTTTTGGCCCTTGATTTTGTAGTTCCATTACCCATGGGGAGGTGGGAGGCAGGCAATAAAACCAACTGAGATCAAAGTACTATTATTTTGATTAAGTGTTTTTATTTAACTGAGACTGTAGTTATGACCACTCTAGAAAGGCTTCTAGGACAATTTGCAGACCAAAATGTGGATACAATATTCTTTCTAAGGCTTGGGGAAGCTATATGTCTCTCTGTCTGAAAAGGAAACAGAAAATTACCTAAATACTCAAAAAATAAGTGCCATCCTTTCTGCCTCATTTGGTGCAAAGAAGCATATTCCAAATTCTGCAAGAAGGGAAAAAGGAAAAACACATCAATTGCAATTATAGAAAATGTCATTTGTATCCTTTCTCCAGTTCAGTAAATGTGTAAAGAAGCCACCCTGACTCTTCTAAAGTTTCACGGGCACTATTGTGTAACTGGTTTAGAGGCTAATTCTGTATTTTACAAATGAATGGTGCCACTTTATCACAGTGTCACCTTACAGTTGTAACCTACCTTAGCATAAAAGTATCAAATGTGGTATACAAGTTATCAGTGCAATAGCTTAATTGAATGCATCATTTAATGCTAAAAATATCAAATTACAGGACTTAATTTCTTTTACATATTTTTATAGTAGAACATTGGGAAAGTACTAGCTTCTGGAGTACAGGTTCATACTTGGCTACAGTAGTGTGTTTGCCTGACTTCACTCCCTTTTCTCATTTCTCCTTTCATTCCATTCTTTTTCTTCCCTTCTGGTTTTAACTCTTTTTAGTTTTAACTGAACTTTCAGGGGTCAAAGTGTGGATGTTCTAATGAGCTCCACAGTACTGATGAAGAGGCAGCTGGCACATGCAGCACATGGCAAAGGCTGTAGCAAGTCTGACCAGACAGTAGCTGGAGCACAGAAGAAAAGAGTGGTAAGAAAGGTTGCCTTGAGGGAGGAGGAAGCAGTTGAAAATTATCACACTGTTGAAGTGGTTAAACATGCAGAAAAATCACTTCTGCTGCTTATGGAAGAGCTTGTTCAGTTACTTTCCAAGAATAGGCAAGCCATTCATTCTAAATTGTAGATTCTGCTGGCAATAAAATACTTCATCTGAAAAGCAGCCAATATTTTCTTCTGTTAGGTTTATAATAGCTGATCATACCTTTAAAATGTTTCATTTAGAAAAGTGATCGTGAGTTGCCTTCTAGACAGATAATAATTCCTGCCTCCTTACCAGCCGACCTGATTTCTCTAAAATCGTAAATGATTTCCTTACTTTTTCAGAAGTGCCTTTAAAAATGCTTCATAACATGTATAGATTGTGCTGAGAATTTTTTCGGGGAAAAAAATTTTGAATTTGAACTTGGCTTCAGCACTGTAGAGAGCCTCGAGTGTTTAATGTTTCTCCATTTATTGAATATTTACTTACTTTTTTAATTTTTTTTTTACCTGTCAAATATGTGAAGCCACAGAAAACTACTGTAAAGAAGTCTTCTATATTTATGGGTTATTTTATGACAGCATCTTGCATAATGGAATCATACTGTCTGCCGCAGGACTGTGTGTCCATTGTGTGATGCCTCTTGTGCTTTGTAGAGTTCTTCTAAATGCCTTATTCTGACAACATTGCCATTTTTTCCCCATGAGAACCTTTCTCCAGCTATCCAGCTTTGGATAGTCGGCTGATCCTGTTTACAGGAGGAAATTTTGTATGGAGGAAACTTCGGACTGTGATTGTTCAGTCCATGTTGTTTTGCAGACTTTGGCAGTGGTTTTGTAAGTGTTCCAGGACGAGTGTGGAAAGGTCAGATTCCAGGGGAGCTCTGGAGTTGCAGGAGTACAGGATATCACTTTTGCGGATACCGCAAAGAAGAAACAAGAGAAGTTCATGCAACTGTATTTCTCTGATCACTCAGCCACGCTACTGAAATAAGAAAGTAACTTAGCAACATAGTTGGCATGGTCGGGCAGTGGTGCAGACACATGGCCCCTGTTGCCAGGTGGTTGTACTTAAGTGTTCTTTAGGATTGTTAGGCCATGACCTGACTGGCTGGAAACAGCCTCATAAAACTGGTACAGATTCTTGAGTTTCAGAACTGAGCGTTAGGGGTGGGATAGTAAGTTAATTATGGCTGGTTGCAAGGAAACCAATGAACTACTTTTCTTAAAGAAACCACTTTATAGTTGTGGGCAGCAGTGTGCAGTCCCTGATAGTCTTTCTGTGACTCAGCCATCATGTAAATAGCAGGGGAAAGATCCTGTGATTGAGAGATGCTTAAGGGGTAGTTAAAAGAATTCATGCTTGTCCATAAAACTGAGTGGTTAAAAATGTGTAATGGGATCAGATTTAAGAACTGAAGAATCTTACAGACTATGTTAATTTTAAAAGGACGACACAGACTGTTAGCTTAGTAGTCATTTTGACTGTAGATAGAATTAAAATCCATAAATTGCATTACCGTCAAAGGGGGTAGGGAGCTGTACAAGCATGGTTATGTGTAAGGCTCCGTGAGAAGCATAGTGGTTGTGTCCAGAAAGTTCGGGAACAGTTTGTTCTAGCACATGAGCAAAGGAAAACTGGAATTATTATGCTGATGTATCTGCCTGGTTTTATCAGAGGTAAAGTGTTAAAATGTGTAGCTGATATAGTTGTTTGCATTTTGGAAATGTAGAAAGATCCAAAAAAATGTTGCTTGCAAACATTGGCAGAAGAGAGAACTATTCTCCTGGTTTCTGGATTGGATGTGTCTTGGATAGTGAAGAATTAGAAACTGCTACCATCTGACAGCTGCTTGATTTAAATAAATGATTGTTTTTCCTATTTAATTTGATTTGGTTTATGTCCACAGTATCAGAGCAGCCACAATAAGCAGCTGTCTTTACAATCTTAATGAAAGGGGCAAAATCGGTGAATTAATACAGGTTCATCCTGTAATGGGCAGATTAAAATGACTGTTCAGGTTTGTGACATTTTGAGGGCTTGCATGCTGAGCTTAGCACTAAACTGTGGTTACACAACCTTTAGCTTGGAGGTGGCTTACAGAAGGATGGAGCAGACTGCAGAGCAAATCATTAATGTTCCCTACTCACCTGCTCTGCCTTATAGTGGTTTGCTGTCTTCCTCTGGCATGTGCTTGTCAGTATCAGTGATAGTCCCCATGGTGTCTTCTCTTCTTAGTTACTTATGTGACACCAGTCAGCAATCTGAAGACCATATCTCACCAGGTCACTGTTTGAAACAAAGCTATGTTGTTTGAGACCTAGTAGGCATATTGACTGCTTGCTTCTTCTCTCTGTATCTTCTGTGTGACTCTCTGTGCTGTAGGGTGCTTTATCTTGAGCTTACTGTGTATTGATAGCTATAAAGTGTCCCTTTTCCTCTCATAGAGTCACAGAAAGGTTTGGGTTGGAAGGGACCTTAAGGATTCTCCTTACAACCATCCCACCACAGGTAGGGACACCTTCCACTAGAAGTTGATGGAAAGACAGGAAGTCTCCACTTATTTCACAAGTTTTCACTTGTCTTATTTCACAAGTTTGATCTCGGTTTACCTGTATATATTGTACTACAAACTTTTCTTTAAATCTTAAGGTATCTTTTATCAGGAAATCATGCCTAAATTGCATTGTCTTCCAAGGATGATTGTATTCATTTGGATCTCCCTCTTTTGCTTTGTATTTATGTGGACTGCTGAAAACACCATTAACCATAAGGTCTGAGCTCTTGTCTTCCAGGCAGTAAATTCTGTCAACTTGGATTCATTTGGTGCTAGAATTCTGCCTTGGCTTTGTGCAAGCAGGAGGCATTCATTCTACAGATTGCTAGAAATCCTTGCTTACCTGTAATTACCCAAATTACTGGTCAGGAAAATTTTACTACATTAAACACGAGTATCTAATGATTAGCTCTCATTTTTTGGAGGGGTTGTTCATTTACTGTAACGGTTTGCTGTGATACTTTCTCATTAGGTGAAAAACTGTTTTAGGTACTCCTATTTCTGTCTCCTTCCCCTGTAAGACCACACATTACTCCCAAATGAATTGCATCTCTCCTATACTTCCTTAAGAAGAAGCATTTGTATTTACAAAAGAGAGCATATTTGCCAGGACTCTTGGCTTATCAGTCCATGTGAACACTGTTGATGTCAGTTTTTGCTTCATTCCATGTGAAGTGAGAGTTTTATGATCTGGTTGCAAAAGGGCAGAGTCAGTGGTTATTCAGCACTAAATCCTTTTGCAAATGGTTATTTCAGGATTTAAAAAAAGACCTTTTCTCTTCCTTTGCAGTCACTCTTGGAAGCACATGATATTGTCGCTTCAAAATGTTATGATTCCCCTCCTTCTAGCCCAGAAGTCAATAATTCTTCAGTGAACAACCAGGTTGTTCCAGTAGACGCTATTCGTATCCTTGGAATTCACAAAAGAGCAGGAGAACCACTGGTAAGTAATTGAAGATGAGTGTTCCTTTAGATTTAAATGCAGTTGAAAACATTTACATGTACCTGATTTTTCTTGCATTATGTTTTAATTATTGCCATTATTATGTTGTGTAATTTAATGGATGATAAGATCAGTACTAAGATGTTGAAATAAGAAAATACTTAAGTGTATTCCACCCTATTCTCTCTTAAGAAATAATGAGATGGTGAATAGGCAGATAGCATTCACAATGACTTGCTAGCATAGCTGACTAACACAACATCTGTTTGGTCCTGATGTGAGACGACAGGTTTGCATGTAACCAAGAACAACACAGTCATTTTTCAGTCTATGAAAGCCTTGTCTGAACTCACTTTGGTGTCATGTGTTGCTTCTCTGTGTATTGGGAGCTCTTACACTGTAACTGCTACTGTCTGTTTTCACTGGAGTAGGTGGAATATCCTATAGCTGTGTATTTTTTCTTGAGATAATGGTAAAATTAAATTTAGATTCAAACAGTGGTAAACTGGGTGTCATATGCCTCTTTCAGGGTGTTACATTTAGAGTTGAGAACAATGATCTGGTAATAGCCCGAATTCTTCATGGAGGAATGATAGATCGACAAGGTCTTCTGCATGTAGGTGACATTATTAAAGAGGTAAATGGCCATGAGGTTGGAAACAATCCAAAAGAATTGCAAGAACTGCTGAAAAACATTAGTGGCAGTGTCACTTTGAAGATTCTTCCCAGCTACAGAGACACTGTCATTCCTCAACAGGTCAGTAGCATATTTCTAATGACTCTGTCAAAAGAATTTCTGCTTAGTACTACATTCTGTAAGGTTATTTTAAGATTTTGGATTACACATATTTTGATTATTTTGTCTGTAATGCTAGTAAGAAGGCTAAATTGTAGATACCTGTATTAATTTAATTACATTTTGGAAATGTGTTTATTCAGTGCATCAATTAATACCACACCTAATATGCCTGCCTGGAAGAATTCTACCTAGTATCTGAAATTCATGAGTATTTGTATGCTACATACAAGGCATGTTTCTTTAACATCAAGTGACCTCTGATGACCCAGCCACAATCACACTAATGTGCAGTGAACTGCATGCATTTATAACATGGTTGGTGTCCAAGTTACCTGTTTCATGGAATTCAGAAACATACTGAATTCAACAGGTGAGCTTGAACTTGCTGACTTAAAATAGGAACTTGGATGGCTATTCCTTATCCTTTTGTTGTTGCTGTAGGCTGTCATTTTTTCCATGGCAGAAATAACTTGTTGCTCTAAATCAGTGCCTTTGAAACACCTTTTAAGATGCTCCTTCAGGTAGTGGGTCTTAATGCCCGTGACTGTAACAGGCTATATTTGCATTGAGTAGAAGCTGAGGGAATGTGCTGTATTTGAGGCAGTGCTTCCTCTGCTCCCCCAGCCTCGTACAAAGAAAGTCAGAGATGTTTCCAGTTGACTGATGCAACTTGCTGTTTGTTCCCCTGCATCAAATTTAAGTCTTAAGCAGTCACGTATCTTGTCTGTTTTAAAACAAAGAGTTCATGGCAAAACTAATTCTTAAGATTCAAGAAGCCTTAAATATAGTCACATTCTGAGAGTTTTTCTGCATTTTTAAGTAACTAAATCTCAGAGTACTTATTGAGGTGTATATACTGAAATGCAAAAATTAGTGTTTAGTAATACATTGTCCAAATGAAACAGTCATTTTTTATCATGAAGCTCCTTCAGCCAAGGTTTGCACTATTGATTATTCTGTCTCAGCTGGTATATGCCTTTTCCCCCATAGTTTGTATTTTACATGCCAAATGCAGCTTTGATCATGTCAAGCTTTTTATGCTCTAGGTAAAGACATTACTTCAGTTTGACAGATAAATTAGTCAGAATGTATTTTATAATGTCTAAGCTTTGTTAATTTTTTTGCACATTTCAGGTTTTTGTGAAGTGTCATTTTGATTATAACCCATATAATGACAACCTCATTCCATGCAAAGAAGCAGGTTTGAAATTTTCTAAAGGAGAAATTCTTCAGATTGTAAATCGGGAAGATCCTAATTGGTGGCAGGTTGGTAAAAGATTAAAATAAATAAAAAACTGACAAATATCAGTAGTTGCCTTAATAATAAACTCTTTAAATTAAGATTTAGCAGTAAATGCAAATAGATCGTATTTAGCAGTAGATGCAAGCAAAAAATATCTATACTGCAGTCCAATTTCAAGCTAATATTAAGCTAATTAAATTGTACATGTTACACTTATTTGACTGTTAGTGCTGTTTGTCTTTGTTTCATACCATAAGCCTGGACATTCCAAAATCAGTTTAAGTGGACAATTTCTAACAAAAAGTCTTAGGCTGACTGTGTTAATTGTGGTAAGCCTTCCCTGATAGTGCCTGTGGAAGTAGTGGACCCCTTCCTGAGTGCTCAGAGTTCAGGAGAGAGAGAGGAGGGGGACCGGAAATTAGTCTTACAGATTTGAAGAAGGGTGAGAATACCTATATGGGGAAGCTGTAACTTTTATTTCTACAGTGGTGGTCAGCTCTGTGAGTGGTATCATGCATGTGCATAGTCACAGTGTTTGGCACCATTTCAAATATTAACAGTTCATCCCACTTTAAGGTTGTATTTCTACATTCAGTTGCTCAGTAGAAACGTAATCCAGTGCTTCTGTTATTTTTATTTTTTCCAAGACACTATACACAGAATTAAACATCATCAGTGCCTTTGAAAGTGGGAAGAGTGAACCTTTAAGACACTTTTATCAACTGAGATACTCAGAATTGGAAGTGGCAAAGAGTTTAGCATTATTAATTTCCCTTGCTATCCCTACATTGTTCACCCTTTGCAAGGTAACAAGCAGTAGAGAGCCAGACGTTACTTGAGAACAGTATATATGACTTCTTCAAAAGCAACAAAAGTATTTGAATATGCATCATCAATTGATGAATTTTGTTGCTTGTCAATGACAGTAATAACAAAAACAAAGAGAATAAAAAGTGTGAGGGAAGGCAGAAAATTTATTACTGCCAACTTAATTAGTTTCAGAAGTTAGACACTCCAGAACTCTGGAGTAGTTTGACATTTAGCTACCATGCTGACTTCTGTATTGCTTTTCAAATCCTCCAGCTGTAACTTGTGGGAGTCCAATAGAAATAAATCTTCAATACTCCATCAGTGGCAAAATTGAAATGTGTTAAATTGCTATAGTGCATTGCTATGCAGATCATGCCCCTGGGAAAAAAACTTACTTTCTAGAAATGCCAGACTGTTAATGAAAACTTCATACTGTAAAAAATGAGTTAGTCATAGGTAAAAGCATACAAGTTGAAAAGCAAACATTTCCTGTTAGCAAATGAAAGATTTATGCAAGCAAAAGATTTATGGAGAGTTATAACATTTCATAAGTGTGTGTTTGTATGCGTTAAGCTTGCTGAGAATTGAGCTTGCCATGAAATTATTTTATAGAGAATCTTTGCCAAATTTTCATTACTAGGAATACTTAAGTTAATAAGATTTTAAATGTGTGGTTAGTGCAAGAAGTTTGAAGGAATGATTAGGCATGTGTTAAATAGCATTCACTGTGAAATGACAATTAATAAGCTGCACTGGAACCTGTTTGGAGCAGCTCAAGAATACAAAATAAGTGCATTGTGTACTAGAATATCTTGTGTTTTGTCACCTGAGAATTCAATATCTGGAACCATAGAATTCCGTTTTGCATTTTCATGCTGAAGGTTTATGGCTGTAGGAGCTTTCTAACGTAATGGGAACCAGTAATGAAACCTGCATCTATTTTACTTAAGTTTCTGGACTTGAATATGTAATGGCAAGACACCGTTGCTATAAAGGAGAATTTCAGTATCCACATCTGAGTTTGAATTTCCAAGTTTCAGTAGTAAATGTATCAATACTGACCACTGAGAAACTCTGGTAGTGTGGAAGTCAGTCAACACCATGTGGATGAGAAAAATGCTTCTCACAAGTTAAATTTTTTATTTGTGTTATTTTTTTCCCGCAGGCTAGTCATGTCAAAGAAGGAGGAAGTGCAGGTCTAATTCCCAGCCAGTTTCTGGAAGAGAAGAGAAAGGCCTTTGTTAGGAGGGACTGGGACAACTCAGGTGAGATTTAGTGAATTTCAGGAGTAGATTTTGCTCTAGCTTCATTTGTTTTGCTTTTCCTGCCTTCATAAATAATAGAAAACTGCTGCATGAGATTACGCAGAATAATGCAAAATGCTAAATATTATATTTTGCTTTGATTGAAGGACAAAGGCTAAAGTCTCTGCTTAGTGTTCAAAGATATGTGAATCAGTTTTGCCACCTGCTGATGAAAAGCTGAATGAGGTGGGACAGGCATAAGAATTAACTTTTCTTTTTTTAAATTATAGGTTTTGTAGTACTCCCTGAAAGTTAATAAACAAAACCTGGATTTTTCTGCTGCTTTTTACAAAGCTTTGTAGGAAAATAATGGTTTTTTCTCTCTGTGTTCAGTTCTTCCTCTACCATTTGATGTGTATATAAATAGATGTGATCTCCTGCCATACAAAATTCTAAAATTGTCCTTATATGTTTAATCTAAACTTCCATATATTCATGTAAATAAATTTTGGAAAACACATTTACCAAATACTGTGAGTTCATCTCTTTTTATTTTTAGGGCCTTTTTGTGGAACAATAAGCAGCAAAAAAAAGAAAAAGATGATGTATCTCACTACAAGAAATGCAGGTATCTCTTAATGTTACATACGAGTCAAAGTTCTCTAGGCTTCTAAACTTCCAGTCTAGTGTGTTCAAAGCTAAAGATTTACAGTAAAATATTTGATTATAAGTTTCATAGATCAGGTAGTTTTTATCCTTTGAAATCAATAGTAACCAGTGAAGATACGGTCATTCTGAGTACATAATTTGGTAGGTGGAAGTCAGAGAAAAACTGGGTGTCAGAAGAAGAGCAAAAGCTTTGTTGCCAGCAGTTGGTGGGGATGTGATCCTTCCCTGCTAGTCATCATCAGTGAGGCCACACCTGAAGTGCAGTGAGCGCCTCCCTAGGACAGGAGACGTGGGCAGGCAGAAGTGTTGAAGGGACTGGAGACCTTTTCCTGTGAGAAGAGGTCTGAGAGAGCTTGGACTGTTCAGCCTGGAGAAGAGAAGGCTCGGGGCGAGTCAATGTGTATAAATATGTGAAGGGAGGGTGCAAAGAGGATGGAGCTGGGCTCTTTCATAGTAGCTCAGTGACAGGGCAAGAGTCAGCAAGCAACAACACACACAGGAGGTTCCCTCTGAATATCAGAAATCAGTTTTTCCACTGTGAGAGTGACTGAGCACTGGCAGAGGTTGTCCAGAGAGGTTGTGGAGTCTTCCTCCCTAGAGATATTCAACAGTTGTCTGGATGTGGTCCTGGGCAACCATCTCCAGGTGGTCCTTGTTGGCCATTGCGGTTGGACCAGATGCCCTCCAGAGGTAACTTCCAACCTCAAACTTCCTGTGATTCTGTGAATGTTCACTAATTGTTAATCACAGTTTTTCCCTTCTGGTCAAACTCAGATTTTCTCCTTGGAAGTAAAGGTGAGAATCTGACCTTATGTTGTCCATGGAGGGATAACAGTTCCATTCCCAAGCAATTTAAAGCAAGAAAGCTTGTATCAGACTTACTGCCCTTTGAGTACTATTTATATTCTCATGGGATCTGTTGAAATATAGCAGGACTGCTTAATTTTTGTTTTTTTCTTGCAGCACTGACTGTGTATTAAACTTTTTTGTACATTTCTCAATGTAGAATTTGATCGTCATGAAATCCAGATCTATGAGGAAGTAGCCAAAATGCCTCCTTTTCAAAGGAAAACACTGGTCTTGATAGGGGCCCAAGGAGTGGGGCGGAGAAGTTTGAAGAACAGGTTTATAGTACTGAATCCTACTAGGTTTGGAACTACGGTGCCATGTAAGTTGTCAGCATTCTTATTGTCATCTCATACTTTGAGCCTCTGATTATCTGGAAAGTACCTGATGTTTATCCCAGTGATTTGATGTAGAAGTAATTTTGTCAGAGTATAAAAATTGCATAGAATGGGAAAATGAAAGGCTCTTCCCTTTTTCAGACAACTGAACTAACATATGATGACTTTGAAAGTATTTGTAACTAGCACTTAAATGTTACTGATGCTGCAGAAAATGAATTTTTGTCTGTGCACTATTTCAGTCTGTGTTTCTTCAGTGTCAGTCACCATCTGTTACTGAGAGGATTCTAGAAGTTTCTAGTAGCCTTCTGTAATGAACAGCCAATGGAGTTTCTCAGGTCTGTCTTTGGTTTTCCACCTCTGGAAGCATCCTGAGCATTATAAGTTGTTGCTTTAGTATTAGAAATGTAGGTAATAACAACAAACTTCCAATAAAGTGTTTGTGCTCTCCAAGATTTGTATAACAATATCATGTTTTAATATATCTAGCCTGAAGCCCATGGTCTTTCATTTTTTCTCCCTATTAACTGCAGAAAAAATGCTCCTCCCTTAGTCAAGTATTGTTTTCTTGCCTTCTCTCAGATACTTTGCTCATTCACAAGACCTTTATTTTTTTAACTGCTCCTTCCTGTTTCACTGCTGACCAGAGAAGTCCACCCTACCTACATTATTATTCTCTGCCATATGCTTTTCTGAATTTCAAAAACAGTCTGTTCCTTTCTGTTTTCAGTGGGCAAGAAATAGATCTGATAATAACAGGGGAGGAGGGACATGTCTGAAAATGAATTGGGCAGCATGAGGAACCAGTCTTTCTCATTTTCTGAATATCTTAACACCAAAACTGGCCAGGGCATTTAGAATTGGTATGTAGGACTGATAACAAGGTTGACTTCTCAGTGTTACTTTTTTAAGGAAATCTTGCCCTGAGAACCTCATTATTTTATATTGGCAAAATAATAAGAGTATTTATTGCTTCTAAAATTCCATTTTAAAAAAGACCTCAGAATTACTGGTTTCTCTAAAAGCTATATAAATGCTTAAATATATCTAAGTAATACAACACAGTGCTAAAATGCTTTTACTTGGAGTTCTGAACACCCCTCAAATGCATAAAAATTAACTTTTCCGAGTCTTGGCAGTCTAATCATGTAGAGGCAGTACCTAGTTTATTGTATATAGAATCTTCTCTCTGCTTTAGATTTTAACTGTAATCTTAGTTGGTCTCAGTTTATTAGAAGAAAATTCTCCAAGTTATTCACAAACCAATACATATGGGATTTTTCAGGAGTTGATAAATGGCTGAAATGGATCCATTGTGCTATAGGGAAAGCCATGGTCTTGATGTTGTTCTAACCCAGCACATGGTTCAAGGGGCATAGCTGAACTGTTAAGTCATCTTATGGCTGTAAACTGTTAAAGCCTCTTCTCTAAAATTTATTTCAAACTAGTATGAAAATACTTATTTTTTTACTGTTTTAACCATACAGTGTTAATCTTTCTGTAGAATCATGGCTAAACCAGATGTTCTGGTAATATGTTTATAACCAGTAGCTTCAGAAGGTAATTTTCCCTGGGACTTGAGTTTTCTATCCTATTGAAGTTGATAGGACTCACAGAAAGGTGATTGCTTTCCACATGTATCACCAAATTGCAACAAATGCTGATACAAGTATTACCAAGGAATCCATTCACTGTTAGGTTTAATATGTTCGAGAGTTCAAATCTGATTAAATACAAGTACTGGGTAGTTAATATGGTGATAGGACAGCAAAGTCAATAATAATAATAATACAATATGATATTTTATTTTTACTTTCTTGTTTAAATAATGTCTGTACTCCACAGTGTAGCCAATACCCAAGATAGCTGATAATGTTTTACTTAAATATTGGGTTTAATCTTTCTGCAGGGAATTTGCCTTATTTTAAAGGGTAAGTTGTCCTGAAAAGCAGCATTAGCTGGCTTCCATTAAGTTTCTTGCAACAGTGGTTGGGCTTCTTCTGATGTTTAAGTAGCTTTCTTTATAGCTAGCCTAGGTAATTCTACCCTGAACAGCAAGGGCAAATACAGTGAGCAAAGGTTTGAGGGGTGGGATGAGGCAGATTTTGTTCTGTATTGTTACTTTCAGAAATACATTTGGCATTTGAGAGTTAAACTTCCATTTGATTTGTAAGTCACTTTAATTATTTTATGTGAATAACTAAAAGGACGACATGAGTGAGTATTGTACATGGTGTGAAGGAGTAATACAAGGGAAACAGGCAAATGGGTGGGTAAGCAACAGAGAGGAAAGAATAGAAATAAAGAGAACATGAGGGCCTGTGCTCAGTTTTAAAACTTACACTAGAATAATGAATTAATCTGTACATGGAACAATTGCAATTGTATATTAATGTGTATTATACTCTCCCTAACTTAATATGGAGTCCAGTCTCATATTTGTATTTCAAATATAAAACCAAAACATTCCATTTATATTTTAATTTTTTTGTTTAGTCACTTCACGAAAGCCAAGGGATGATGAAAAAGATGGGCAAGCATACAGATTTGTCTCACGAGGTGAAATGGAGACAGATATTAAAGCTGGAAGATACTTAGAACATGGGGAATATGAAGGCAATCTTTATGGCACCAAAATTGATTCCATCCTTGAAGTTGTTCAGACAGGAAGGACCTGCATCTTGGATGTAAATCCACAGGTATATAATTTATCATGTTCCACTACAAGTGTAGAACTATAATGTAGAAGAGGTGTGACTTGAAATTTGAAGGCTTCGTATCTGGTTTCAAGATTATGATATCAACTGGATTCATACCTTTGTGGCACCTCATTGGAATGAGTTACAGAAAGATGGGAAAAAGCAACTTAGATTCTGTTTAAAAAGGAGTCTTGCAGATTGATGTAAATAATCTTTTTAGCCCAGGAAAGAATGATGTTGACCTTTTCAAAAGGCAGTGTAGGAGTTTCTAAAATAAGTATCTTCACTTATGTGTTCCTGTCCATTGTAACAGATTGGTTTTGCAGTGCCCCTTAAGTAGAGGGGATATGTGGTGAGTCATTCTCAAACTTCGGGCATTTTTTTCTCTTTCTTTGCTTCTAGGCCCTGAAAATACTGAGGACTTCAGAATTCATGCCCTATGTAGTGTTTATTGCTGCTCCAGAGCTGGAGACTTTGCGAGCTATGCACAAGGCTGTGGTAGATGCTGGAATTACAACCAAACTTCTCACTGTAAGCAGATTATTTCTTATTTCTTTCCTTTGATTTGAACAGGTTATTCTTAGATATTTTTTTTTAAATTTAGCTGTTCTTTTAGATGGAATTTGTTCTGAAATTAATGTCTATAAGAAAAATTAAGCAAGACTTTTGCTGATTGCTTAGTAGAAGTTAATCAAATACTATGGATAAGGAAGATTGCTTCTTTCTTAAAAATAGACCTCTTACAGGGAAGTGTTGATTGCAAAAATTATTTGTAATGTGTTCTTTGAAAAGTGTCACCTTTGATTATTTGCAGCAAATGGTAGATATCTCATGGTAGGAATTGTTCTTTTATGCAAATGTCTTTCATTCACTTTCTCCATCACTTCGCCCAAAAGTCTTTGTTCAGTTTTGTCTTATAATACATGTGTGCTTTAAAAATGGAATCCGTAATCCATGGGAAAGATATTGCTGCTTATGTTAAAAAAAAGTGCCAAACACCAAAAAACCCCAACCATCCAAACAAAGAAATCCCCAATGAAAACAACCAAGAATGCAGGTAGTCCTTGTTTTCACTGCTGCAGCACTGAGAATGGCTGAGAGCTGCCACAATAGGAAGTGTTGAATAGCTTCTCTTCCCCTGAAGTTCCGTGGATTTGTCATATAAAGTGAAGTGGCCCGTTTTGTTCATTAGATCTTCCCTGCCTTTCTGAGACATGGTGTGTAGCAGAGGGAAATGAGACATACTTCCTCAAGTGCAGCAAATGATAAATATTCTGTGTGGGCATGAATTTTGCCAGCTGCAGGAGCAAACCAAAAAAGGCAGACTGAGCAGTTAAGAAAACTGTCCTCGGTGTTCAGCAGGACCCCTTCCCCATTGGATCAAAAGCCGTGGTTTGCTGACAACTCACAAAGAGTGCTGCAGCTTAATAGCAATATCTTGAATAATGCTGATGGGGCCTTTAGAGCAATAAAGTGGGGGGTGGGTTAGTATTTCCACTAAATGAGTGTGTGATTTCTAGACGTGGATTCTGGTTATTACACGTTCTGGTATTTCTGTGGATGCTCAGTCTTCCCTCTTCCCTGCCCCAAATGACCCCTGAATTTTGTGGTGCCTATATAAGAAGACGATGTTAAAACTGTTCAGACAAGTATAAAAATAATTTCCTGCATTTCCTAATATTTGATTCCCTAAGGGACATCCTTGCCTCTGTATTACTTCTCCTTATGAATAATAAAGAGCATAGTTACTTTTCAAATATGCATTTATGTCTCTTTACAGATTCTGAATCACATCTGTGCACATGTATATAGAGTATGATTTCCTATTTCATATTCTTGTGCTTACTGAACAAATGGAAAACAAATGTCATTTAAAATACCATGTTCTGCTTGTTAGTGGGTCTGTCTGTATTATTCATAGCAGTCTAAGCCATTCCATTACAAAAATCCTGGCTCTTGTAGTCATACATTTACTTGTCTCCTTCATTTACTGTGAAGGAAAGGCTATTCACAAACGTACTTCTTCACTTTGGCTTTTGTATTGACAACTGTATCAGGACCTGAAAATATGAAATATTATAAAGGGGGACAAATCTCACAACTGCTTACAAACAAATGTTGTGAAAAATGGAGAGGAACTTAATAAGAATGTAGAACTAATGAAACACAAACACGTGCTCAGAGGCACCTTCATGAAGCTTCATAATGTCAAAATATAAATTTCCAGCCCATTTTGCAGTTCATGTCAGCACTACAATAATGCAGCAGCAGTTTATGAACTGATGTCAGGTGAGCAAGGCTGAAATGTTGCCTCTAAAAGCCATAAAGTACTCTAGAGCTTTATTCTGATAGAAATGTGTCTTTCTTTGGCTTTTGTTTCATACTAATTTAAATCTTGGATTTTTTGGTTCTTTCTGTGGAAGTAAAAGGGGTACAAACATGTTTATAAACCTAATTGACTCAGTCATTCCTAGAGCATTAATTTTATTCTGATTAGATTGTCAGTTGCACATACAAAATTAATAACTGCCTGTTGTGCACACCAGCCCAAGTTCATGTGCTTTCATTGATTTTCCTCAAAATTACAAGTTTGGCAAACGTTTGATTGCCATGTTTAACATTATCAGCACAGCCCCTAACTTTTTCAGCCCTTTTCAATGTATTTTAACTAAAGTTATGTATGGATTTACTATAAATTGAAATCTTTTCTTATTTTTAAAATACATATATATACGTATATATATCTCTTTCCCAAATCTTCATTTGCGAAGCCTAGCCATGATGATGATGAGATACATATATATATATATAGCTTTAAACAGTCAGTTGTGGTATGTACTGAAAAGATAGTCTTCTGTATTTATAAGGATTTGCAAAGTCTTGTCATCAAATCTTTAGCAAGATTCAGATTCAGTAATCCTGAAAAAAACCTCTTCCACAGGACACTGATTTGAAAAAAACAGTGGATGAAAGTGCCCGGATCCAGAGAGCATACAACCACTACTTTGACCTGACCATTGTCAATGACAACCTGGACAAAGCCTTCGAGAAGCTGCAGACTGCCATTGAGAGACTGAGGCTGGAGCCACAGTGGGTCCCCATCAGCTGGGTGTATTGAGAGGTCTCGAGAGGAGCTTAAGTAATAAATAACAGCAGCAAATGTGATGTGTAGATACTGATGATAACCTACAGCACCTGTGCATTTTTACTCTGTGTATATTCAAAAGTACACTGTTCGGAATTTTTATAAAAATGTTGAAGAGAAAGTGTACTTAAATATGTAATTTATTTTAATTTTTCTAACTTTTTACAGATAACCTTTCTATTCATATCACATGAAGGAAATGCGTTTAAGCATTTTTCTATGTTTTGGTTTAGTACCTTTGCCTTTTTCATCTAAGAAACTTTCAGTCATTCACTTCAACATTTACATCTTGGTCTTACATTTTCACTGTGATTAAAAAAAGGATACTTGAAACAATTTTTGTAAAATTTGTTAATGTCAGTGTTTAACTGATTGAAAGTGTATAGCTCTTATTAGGAAAGAATACTAACTTCTTTGGGTTTTTTTGGTTTTTTGTTTTTTTGGTTTTTTTTAATTCCTTAAAAAGTAAAAACTTCATGGGAGCAGAATTTTAAATACTAAAAGCAGCAACAAACAGCTCCATTGCTCCAGCTTCTTTCGGCTTAATGTTGGTGCATTCCTGATGTTGTTTCACAAGTTCTTGATATCTCTTCATTTAGACAACTTTTTTGTCCATTCCCTTATATCTGTTTCCTAAAATAACATAGAGCAATACCTTGCAAGCTGCTTATTAGGCTTTCTTAGGAGCCAACCTGTTAGCCCATTAGAGTTGAAGTACTGATGTTAGAAAGTCATATGCAAGGTAAGTCAGTGCAATTTGAATAATGATGAAGTAGCTTGAGAGAGAATCTGATAATGTGGAGCCTTGTAGGTGACACTTAATGTGTAGGACTATTTATTCACACTTGTGAAAACACATTGCTTTAAGAAAACAAAAAAAAAGGCATTTTCTTAGGACATTGTTCTGTATTTGTATAGTGATCTGTGGCTTCATTTCCTGTGATACCTAGCTGGGTTCTAAATTATCTTTTAAGTATTTGTGTGTGATCAACTGCTGTATTTTATGAGTGTTGTGTAATGGCATTTCTGTGCTTTTTCTTACATTGTTTTTAATTGCATTTTTCATTAGCTAGCTTGTGAAATGGAAGATTACTGCTAAAAAGCAATGTTGTTTATACCTTTTTTGTTTTACAGTGTATTTCCTTTTGCTTAGTGACAATTCTCCCCTCAGTAGGGTCATTGATATAATTCCTATTAGGTTCAAGTTCATTGATCAAAACTTAGGCTGATGTAAATTTCTGCTTAACGAGAACAGAACAAAAATGCAGCTTGTTGCTCGGATGAGCCCTTTGGGTGATCATGTTTTGTATTATACTGTCAGCTGTTGTATATAGTCACATTCACCATCACGTACTGAGTTAGGTGTCTAAACTGAAGTTAGCTGTTTCATTTCTCTTCCATCTGGTGACAGGCACCTGGCTTCTGGATTCTTTTTCAGCACCAAAGTGTGATGTGGAATGCTATCAAAAGGCAGCTTCCTCAGAACTATTTCTGGAGGAAGACAGGCTTAGACACTATAAAGCAGTATTGCTTCCTGGGGCTCTCAAAAGACTTCTTTGTGCACAAGGAAAAGAAAAAATGGAGTTGATGCAGTATAGGAAAAGCGTGTTAAAGAAACCCTCAGAACACCCGTATACTACAGATGATTTTACAAAACCTAGGAAGTTGGTTGTTGTGGGGGAAAAGGGGCAGAGGAGACTTGAAGTCCCAGTGTATGTGGAAAATGTCAGTCGAACTTGTGTATAGCACAGGAAATCTTTATGGCTTTTCATACTGAGAATTCAGTCTTTTAGAGGGAATCTGAAATTGTCTAAGGAAAATTTTTACCACTACTTTGTGTTATTGCTATACTCTTCAGGATGTATTTTCTCTGGTTTTGTTTAAGTTTGGCAGAGCTTTTAAATGTGGCACCCAGGAAACATGTTCTGTGATCCTGCCACTCAGAGGCTGCTTTGAGAAATGGATCAAGTTTTGTATGTAGGAGTAAATGATAGCAGGGCTGTTGCTTGGCTATTTTAATGATTTGCTTTTGGCACTCTATGCTGAACATGACTGAACTGTGTTTGTGTACTGTGTCATAGGAGACCTTCATAAGTGTAAATAAGATGTGCTGTCTGGACAGATACGATGCCTTTTCATTGTTAGAAAAATACTCTTATTTGTGATGCCAAAAGTGGGCTGAGTTCACTCTTCCCTAATGAATGGAATGCGAGGAATCTTCAGTTTACACACCATAGTACTTTATATTGCAAACATCATTTATTGTCATCTTTTTTTCCATAAGTTTACGTAACCAGATGAAACACATGAAACCTGGACACCAAGGTTTAGTCAGGGAAAGCTCTCTGCTCCTTGTTTCCATCCTAGGGAGAATACTGTCAAAAGAGTCTCCCTAGTTAGCAGTCTCCAAAATAGCCACATATTTGCTTTAGTGTTTGCTGCGGGTTCACACTGTGTGCTTAAATCAGGCAGTGAGCACCGTGGAGCCTGATGGCTGAGCACTGGGTGTTGGTAGTGTAGATGCCGATGAACAGTAAAATTCTTAAGCAATAAGAGAAGATGCTTGCTTAGGTTGCAGGCAAAGATCATATGGAAGTGTCTGCGGGTTTTATCTGGGTGTCCACATGCCAGGTTGTAAGGGGGACAACCCAAACACCATGCTTCTTCCATCTGTTTGTTAAATCTTGGAAGTTTACATTGGCGTGTGTTTAATGCTGAGAGGGGGAGAGAGGTTGCCTTGCTTTTTGCAGTGGTGGGATTTGGTTTTGGTTTTTAGCAAAACCAGATTTTCATCAGATACTCTGCTTAGTTTGTTACTACCTGGTAGGGTGACTAGCATGAGAATGACAGTTACTTTTTTTAAAAAAGAATGTTCTTAGAGGTTCTTATAATGCTGGTGCCGTCTCAGTCACACCCACAGCAGTGATAGCCAGGGTGTGCTAGATCAGCTGTTAGACAGGGACCTGTACATTGTGCAATTAGAGGAGAAAGACACTATGAAAGGCTCATCCTGAGCAAGTGAAAACATTTCAGAGAATGGCTGTTTGAAGTATTTCCGAGGCGTTAAAATAACTGGGATTTCATGTATCTCATTCTGTACTAAGCATTCATTTTCCAGATACTAACAGGAAAACTTTTTACGTTGACTGTTAATGATTACAATAGGTGTGTCTGAGCGAGGTGAAGATGCTGCTAAATGTTTAAGATATGTGGTATGTATCACAAGATAAATATTTAAGTAGTTTAGAAAAGTAAGTTATCAAATAGTTGTCTGTGTATATGTACGTATGTGGATGGTAAAACAAAAATGCTCATGTTGGTTATCACATTACTAAGCTACCATGACTTAATCCAGAAATTTACCTGCATGTGAGACTTTAGAACTGGTACACTTCTCTACCTGGTTTATTGTGTTTACTAATGTATATTTTTCTAAATATACAGATATTTCAATCTAAAAAATTCTATATTTATCTGTAATTTCTATCTGTTTTGGACAGTGCATGAGGTGCTGTAAAATTCTGTACATATAGAGACTTATAGAAGAAACACTGTCGTTGCCCTGTGAATGAAAAGTTATACATAGAAGTACAGTCAGTATGCCAAGACCCATAAATTATTTCCCCGAATTTACCAAAAATTCCCTTAAGCGTGCACCAGTCTCAACTTTAATGTAAATACCCTGGTTCATGTGTACCCAGGTGATTACCTTGGCTGTCTATAAATGTTACTAGCAGGTCTGCTTTAGGTTCTGCATCATGTGACAAGATGCAGTCCAAGTTTACTGGGATAATTATAATGGAAAGTGGGATAATTAAAATGGAATATGTCATCTTGCGTAGATCTATTAAGGTCTTTCGAAATGTTTTGCAGATATACAATGAAGGTAAAATTGGAGCAGAATCACAGACCTTTGTAGGCAAGGAAAATTGATAACCAGTACAGTATCCATAACTTGTGCCGTGTTCTCAGATCAGGGCAGCTCTGTGTACTCAGTCATACAAAACCTTTATGAAGCAGGATGGCAGACCAGCTCATCACTTTTGAATCTGTGTTTATATAAACTGTCACGTCTTGGATAGGCTCAAAATGTGACATTTATCTCCCAATCCTCAGTACTCACTGCATCTTCTAAAATCATACCTGAGTGACTTGCTGTACAAATTGCCTGCAGCTCAGTGCTCAGGAAGTCATCTGGGTTTGGTTTTGTTTTGAAGAGGGTGATTCAGCTAAGAAATAGGAAACTTTTTTCTCTTTGAAACAGAGAAAATCCTTGGCTAGGTGTCCCTTTAAGTTCAGCTGGCCTCTGCTATGCTTAAGGACCAGTGGAGGACAATCAAGCAGAGCACTCCAAAAATAAGGAACTCTGGGTTCTTATATGTCCTTATGCATGAGCTAATATTGTGAACGTAAATTCAAACTTCCTTCAGCTGTTCCTTGGTTTCCCATCCAGGCTTCCTCCAGCTTACTTCTCCATTCAGACTGAACCTTGAGGCAGATGCTCTTCCTTGCTTGCTGTGCCCGTAGGTGCAGGTCTGAGACAAATTACAGCTGGAGCTCTGTCACATCTGTATGGACTGTCTGCTTTGTGCAGGGTGTGCTGCCTCACCCAAATTGCAGAGTTCAAGTACCGCGTTGTTATTGCCAAACTCCATGATACTACTTTTGCAGAAGAGGTGAGATCACTTTATTGATGTCTGTGTAGTGGTTACTGGATACAAAGACTTGTAGTCTGTTAGGCCTCTTGCCTTAAGCACCTCTCAACTCCCAGCTGCCCCCAAAAACCTCTCCTGGGCCATTGAAAGGTTGTCTGTACATAAAGGTACTTTAATTTGCTGTCTCTGCTGGACTGTCGTGACAGACAGTGCTGAAGTGAAGTCCTGGCCCTCTTTTTCCCCGGGCTTTCTTTTTTTTGGCCTGTCACTCTCTGTTTTTATATATGTTTAACAGGCTTACTGGTGGGAATTGTCTGGAATTCTTGTGTCTTGTAGAGGAAATACTGGTCAATACAAACATCAGTAGTGAGGACTGGTATAACTTACTGGTTTTAGGCCCAAGGGAGCCACTATAAAATAGAGTAAAAAATGCTTCTAAAATAACCAGTTTGGGTTATTTTACAGGCAGCGTTGGCTTCCAAGCATAGTAAAACTGTGCTCATGTACACACAGACACACACACACACACACGTAAAACATAGGGGTAAATACTGCCAGTAATACAGGCAGTCCCTGCTAATTTACCTGAATTCTCCACCATGGGATACTATTCCACAAATGATCACATTTTCAGCTCCTGAATTCTGAGTTCATTTGCTGGTATTGCAGCTGAGATTTACCTCTACAGGCTTAAAAACAAACCCCAGCTTAGTGAAGGCCATTAGGCAATTTCACCTACAAAAAGTATTTATTCAGCAAGGGTTCAGCAATATTTATATTTTATGTAATAAACTGCACTTGAAGTAAATCAATTTTATTCTCAGTATTTGGAACCTTATGTTCATTGGGTAGAGAGTTCCTTTTGCTACTAGGGCAGTGGTCAGACAACATAGTTAAAAGTAGTCCTGGAAACACTTTCTCCTGTTTAGCCTTTTCCCTTTTAAGTCAGTAGCTCCATGCTAATGCTTCTCTGTGTGATTTTGGCTTTCCTCATGGCTGAGCTGAATATTATTCCACAGGTAGCCATTTACGTAGAACACAGTAGAGCCTCTTCCAAAACCCCCGGTAATAACTTCTCCATTATTTGACTCTCACATGATACATAGCACAGAGCAAATGAATGGCACTGTTTGTACAGTTCCAGGGGTGGCAGCCAAATTGTTGGCTGCAAAAAGATTTCACTGATTTTTGTTGGTTTAGGTTTTGTACACAATTATATATGGAGGTAACTGTTGAAATATATTCTTCCCCCTATGAAAATGCATGTTGACCATCCCTTACCTACCCCCAGTCCCCCGTCATACGCTGCCCGTGTGTAACATTTGTGCATTGTGGTATAAGGAGGGGAACTGCCTCTGTGGATTTTAAAATATAAGTTTGCCACTCTTCCACCCTACACTAGGCTAAGAACTGTAGGATCTTGGGTAAGTGTTTGGGTTTAAATGTGTATTAGAATTCTGTCACTGTGCATTTCCTTACCTTGCTTCTTCTCATAACTGGTTGTGCCAGTTAGAAACTCTCGTGGTTTTTTGCTTGGGTTGGTTTTTGGGGTTTTTTTTTGTTTTTTTTTTTTTTTTTTTTTTTTTTTTTTTTTTTTTTTTTTTTTTTTTTTTTTTTTTTTTTTTTTTTTTTTTTTTTTTGTTTTTGTTTTTGTTTTTTTTTTTAATTTCTACAGCATATTAAACTGGATTTGACGTTTGTATAATTTGCAAAACTGCTCTCCAGTAAAAAAAAAGAGTTTATTTAGTTGAAAACTTCCTACAAAAAATACCTTAACTATTAGCTAAACTTTTTATTGTAAACCTGAAAGTGATTTAGTACCTAATTGAATACAGTACTGTAGAGCAGGCCTAGGATATGGGACTTGTTAGCATTGTGACTTCATACTGATAAAGTCAGCTACTATGTGGGATGTTTTTAAATTGTGACTTGTTTTCTAAGACCCCCCCCTTGTCTTTTTCACAGCTAATATTTTCACAATAAACACAGCCAAACATAAAAATGTTAATGTACAAATGATGAAATTCTGTTAATTCCCAACAAAATATTTTTGTATATAATAAAAATTTAATATTGAAAAAATGTAACTGGCTTTTTTTTTTTTTGTCTTTTTTTAGTCATATTTTTTGAATATTAGGCAAATAAGGTACCAAGGAGCCGTGGGTGCGCCTCTGCCTTTTTGTCTGCAGAACAGCAGCTTTTCAGTTGCTCTTGTTTAGCTTGATGTTCATGTATGTGCCAAATCCCTGTTCCCTGTGCAGGGAGACCTTGGGGCCTCTGGCCACCCTGTGATGTCACCATTGCTGAAGATGGGCACCCTCTTCTGAGCACCTCAGCACTGAGAGAGTTCTTCTCCTGGGCCTGCATTGTAATTAGCCAGTCTACAAAAGCCCAAGGGACTTGCAACGGAGCAGCCTGAAGGAGGCAAGTGCTGGTTACTGGCAGCAAAGCAGAGCCTGCTAACCTCTGGATATAGCACATGCTCCTTAAAAAAGGGGCTGCTGACCTTCAAGATTGCAAAGGCATGGATTCTGCCCCTTCCTCCTAAGGAACACAAAGGGAAGCAGTATTTTGGGGAGGTAAGTCAAGGTGTAAAATCAAATCCTTTGAGATAAGCTTCAGCCTTCTCTGAAGCACCCTACAGCTCTTTTACCACTTCCCTTCCTAGGGAAGACATCTAACCCTGAGAAAGCATTTTCCGTATGAGGCCAGCCTGTCACAAGGAATTTCTGGTTTCTTCAAGATGTAGTGAATGCACATCCAGCTCTTCTGAAAGTGGATTGTGAATTTGTTTGGACCAGTGCAGCTCCAGCTGGGTCCCTGAAGAAGGTATTCTCTTGGCTTAGGGAAGGGCAGGACTGGAGAGTTACTTGAGAGAGACAGACTGCTTCTTTTGCTCCCTTAGATCTTATTCCCAGTCTGAGCTATCCTTAAAATTCATGTGCATAACAATCCTGCATTCAAGAGCATGGAAGAAAGAACTGGAGAGAAAAGGGTGATCATACCAGCCTGCCTTAGTATTTCTTTTTTGCCCAGTTTTGCTGCTCAGTGAGTTCTAAAAAGGCCATTCTACCTTACCTGGTGCTCTAGAGGTGCTTTTGTGGTCACAGGAGTGCTGCCAAATGGAGGAAACCGGGGAAAGCCTTCCACAAAGAGCACCTGAAGGGACAAAGCCCAGACTGAAGCGCAGCCAATGACTCCTGCAGATGCACTGGTCAATCCTAAAGGCATGGCAGCAGATGAGGTGAGGAGCCAAGAGACCCAACCCATCCTCACGAGCAGGAAGCATGGGCTCCCCAGAACATGCTCCTGTTTGCCCAAATGTCTCTCCTGCTGCCTGAGTCTGAGGCTGCCTGTTCAGTGGATTGAGATGAGGCAAAAGCCTAATTATATCTGAAGCCAAAACAGCAGGAAACAAACAAAACCTTTTCTAATTATCAACATGGAACACCCAGCCTTGGGGGCCTTTTCCACCTCTTTAAACAAGTTCCCTCTTCTACATCTGTGACACAAGATCACACCCTGAAAGCAGTTACACAATATAGTGCACACAAGGCTCACACCAGAGCTCTGTACAGATCATAGCACGTGGACAGTGGCACCATGTGCATGCCCACGCGGCCACTTGCCATCTGTGTGCACCACCTTTCAAGGCTTTTTTGGAACCCCCAAAAGAAAAACAATGGAAATTACATGCATGAGGTTATAAGTTATTCTATTGTTTTGACATAACATTTAATAGAAAGTTTTGATAAATCAGTTACAGAAGCAACTTTTGAGTAGTGATTGGCAAAAGAAGACTCCCCCAATTTCACCCATTGCTCCAGAAAGAGTTGCATGCTTCCATCCTCCCAAAGGATTCTTCCATCTATACCAGTGCAAGGTTTAGGCAACACCATCAGCTTCATTTAACAGACGAGACTCAGAAACACCCACGACACAGTGTGCAGAGCTATCCTGAGCTCTCGGGGTAGGGAAAGGTTCCACAGTGCTTTTCTGCAAAGTCCATGTCCTAAGGGAAAGCTGAACTAAGGTGACTTTCTGAAGACTTCTTAGACAATCTGCTCAAGACCATGTAGGAATAGAGCAGGAAACAACCAGGGCTCCTACCCGCCAGCTATGCTGCAGGGCCTGGTTACTGATCACCCTCACACAGCTGCCTGCTTGTTTGTCTGTCAGCCATCTCACAGTCTCACCTGCAAGCACTGATACTCCACGTACCTGCAATATCATCACATTTACAGTGATCTCTGCTGCATTTCTGTTCCACCCACCATTACAAATAAACTATGATGGAAAAAAAGGCAAAATAGTTCAAAGCATGCAGTGCTTAACTAATGCTTTGCTGTCAGTCAAAGAAACAAGCAAAATAGCTGCACTTAACATGCCCTGTGGGTAAAATGATCCTTTTTGGGGTGTGCAGCAGGAACCCTTCATGTGCACACACCAAAAGGCATTGCCGTACCTCAAAGTTCAGAATGCAATTAAAAAAGCTGAAACTTGCTAAGGTGAGTAAAAACTTAATAGAAAACAAATGCTGTACAAATGCATAAATCCCTAAGGTGGCCTTTTTTTTTTGAAAAGGGTTTTTATATTTTCTGCATTGTGCAGGAAAAAACAAACAATTAATAAGAGAACCTAATCAAGTACCCTCCATTTCACTTGTTCCAGAGTGACAGCATTCTGCACATCCAGTCTTAAAGGAGCAAAACAGTTGCTGCATTGCAGAACCCTGGATTTCCACAGCCTGCTCATCTGCTTGCTTACAAAAAGCAGTTTGTACTTTGCTGTTTTCTCCCACGCATATTAATGCAAGCAATCAGGTTTCTACTGCCCTGCAGATCTGACAATTACCACACCAGCTCTGTTCAATTTTTGTTACTTTCTTCTATTTTATAATTTCTCCCCTTCTTTCCTTATGTATGTATTTTCCACTGGAACTGCAGAGGAACTGGCGGTGGTGCAGAGTGTGTACCCCTGGTGTTCCGAGTGCCCCCTGACTGCCCTAGCCCCAGCTGTGCTGCCCTGAGTACCCCAACAGAGCAGCTCTAGTGCTTAGCCCAAATACACCAACGCTACAGAGCTACAGATGAGTGAGCAGGTTAGAGAAAAAACTCAGTAAAGCTTCTATACATTCCCACCTAAAGCATGAAGTCCATACAGTGCAACATAAAGAACAAGTGGGAAGAATCGAGGTTCTTTCATAGTTACGGCTTTTACAGAAGACTCTGTCAATTCCAGATTAATGTTTGATGAAGCAAAAAGCCTTTGCACGACATCAACTCTTCCTCTGTCGGTGAGAGTGGCCACCAATGGACTGCCCAGTGCCACAGTGCCATCAGCTGCAGCAACATCAGGCTGTATTTATGAGAGAGAGAAGACAAGAGATATGAAAACGTTTTCCAAGCAGTGCTGTTCCTGCCATCACACAACTCAGTTCTGTTGTACAAAACCACTACTTACAAGGCAGCAGCAAAAAGGCAGGATTCCCTACACTAGCAGCCTCGACAAGTATGACACACTGATCCAGGACCAAAGCTCTGTGGCATCCTTTAAGGAGAAACATCTCTCCTACTGTCTCTCTTCCCCCAGTTCAACTTCTCTCACTGCAGATCACACTTAACTCTCACACTGAGCAAACAGTAGCACTCCCCTTGCCCCTACATATCTAAAGGTTTTTTCCTAAGTGAGCTTAAAAAACTTAAAAAAATCATAAAAACACAGAATGATTTGAGTTGAAAGGGACATTAAAGATCATCTAGCTCAAACTCCCCTCTGCCGTGGGCAGGGACACTTTTACTAGACCAGGTTACTCAAAGGCCCATCCAACATGGCCTTAAACACTTCCAGGGATGGGGCATCCACAAGCACTTTGAGCAACTTCACCACCCTCACAGTAAAGAATTTCCTACTAGCATCTTGATTCAAACCTACCCTCTTTCAGTTTGAATCCATTCCTCCTTGGCCTGTCACTACATGCTCTCGTAAAAAGTCTCTCCAGCTTTTTTGCAGGCTCCCTTCAGGTACTGGAAGGCAGCAATTAGGTCACTCTGGAGCCTTCTCCTCTCCAGCTGAATAAACCCAATTCTCTTACCCTTTTCTTATATGAGAGGTGCTCCATCCCTCTAATGCCCTGCACCATTACTTTAGCAGTTTCAATAAATGGCCTCAGCGTTTTGGGACTTCAGAATTTGCCAAGGCTCAAGCATTGCTGCTACCAAAGCGGAATTTCTGTGTCCCAAGGGGAAGTGATGACTGTTGCTGAGACTTTAAAACAGTGAGACTATTAGCAAATTAAAATTTGAGCTTAAGTTACAATTTGCTTTTGCTCATAACCCATGAAATCTCCCAAATACAGAAATGTTTAGAAGTCGGGTATCCACCTGCAGTAAACTATGTGCCTGTTTGCCACTGTCAGACTGACCTTGGCTAAGCACTGCCTGTGGCTGAAATTCACACTGGAGCTTGACATCTCCCTTATTGGGTGAGAAACAGTGAGGTCAAGGACATGGTCATTGCTGCTGCTGGGCCCACAGGCCACACAGCCCACACAGCCACATTCCCATTACTCACCAAACAACACAGAGCCGGAACAACCTGAAGATCACAGCAGGCACGCAGCAGGACCAGAGTGCAATCAGACAGCTCTGTGAGGGAAACATTAACAGGGAAAGATTGTTTCCAATGAATGTTGCACAAGGCTGGAGGCTAGAAGGGGGGCTTTAAAAGGGAGCTCTGTTAGGGGGTTCTGCTCAGCTGGATGTTTGGAAGAAGCTGATCCAGCCCAATGCTGCCTGCAGAATAAAATGAGATGGGCAATGGGTCTATCTCTGCCCTTGAGAAAAAGCACCAGCACAAAAGGGGATTTCCTCCACATCATCCTTGTCTCCTCCCCAAGTATCTCCCTAGTGTTTCACCCCAAGTCTACAGGCTGAATAAATGACTCAGGCCTTGAATAAATCAAGAACCTTTGCCCTCAAAAATCTATATGAGATACTGACTTCTGCAAACCACAATTTGAGAGGATGGACATAGCTGAGACTGGGAGATGCACTAAATGATCGCTGTGGTGCCCTTAAACTCTGTAACAAAAAGCCTGTAATTCCTAACAGAAGCAACAGGCATAAAACAGCTTTTGAATCTTGATCCAGCTACACTTAGGCCTGGACTTTAGCAGGAGACATTATGTCCACAGTCAGGTGATAACGCAACATGCTCAATTAACTGTGCCCTGCTGTTAATAGCATCTGACAAGTGTTAGCACATCAGCAGGTTTCTGTTTTCTATTTCTTTCCTGTCTCCACAAACGAGTTAAGCTTTCCTACCTGGGTACTGTGCATATATATGGACACACACTGACATTTTACTGCACAGTGCCACATCGACACTGGACTTCCCTTCGTTACCTTAATGTCAGGAAAGTCTTTATATACGAGAGAGAAAATTCCAGGGAAGTCTGTCCTGGACTTCGCAGGTAGCTTTTAATTAACACTGCGGTGCCAACTAGATTGTGAGGATGGCATTTGTTTGACATTTATGTTTAATCCCCTGTTTCAGCAGCTGCAAAACAGCCCTCTAATTGCACTGTCTCTGTTTCATTCATTTTGGCTAAATTTAGTTTGCACCTCAACAATACAGGCTGTTACACAGGAGACAACACCTAATTTGTAATTCTCAGCATTTAAGCAGGAAGAACTCTGGCATGCAGTAAGTACAGAAATGAGCTTGCCAAACTGCAAATGCCCACACTCAGCAGAGTCGAGCAGTCTTGGGGGAATGTGTATTTTACACACAAAACCTGTCAGTGGTTGAGGGCTGAATTTAACTCACAGCCAGGAATGCTAAGCATGGTATACCAAACTCAAAAGGGAACAGAACAATTTATGTTCACTCAGCTCACCAACTGCTCAAAGAGAGCCATAAATGCTTTAACATGGAGGGAGCTTCTAAAAGGAAAATAAAGTAAAATAATAAAAAAAAAAAGGACTCTTCACAACATACCAGAGATAGCACTGATAAGAAGGTGAGCAGCTGAGAAAAGTTCTTCATCCTGAGGCTGGTATTTCTGCAGCAGCTCACTCTGTAAACTGCACCCTAAGAGCTGCAAGATGTTAAGGAGGTCCCTCTGTTGTGCAAGTTTTAACTCCTCCAGATCTGGCTTGTCTCCTGTGCAGATATCATCGAACTGAAAGCAAAACAATAAGCAATACTTCTTGAAAAACCTAAAATTCAATCACAGGAGAATATTAGTGCTAGTCTGAAATTACTTTTAGAGAGCAAGCCAAAGTTGCTTCATCTTACCACATCCCCAAGGGCAGTCACCATTTCCTCATGGGGCAAGAGTTCACAGAGGGCTTTATATAAAGCTCTTCGCTTGTCTTCAGGAAGCTTCACAAAGGGCTGGAACTGGGCCTTCAACCATGACAGATCTTTCCCAAGAAAGCGATAAGAAGTAAAACTAAGTATTTCTACACAAATGCCAGCAAAAACAGTGAACATTTTTGCTATGTGTTTCACAAGCCCATTTATCACCACACCCTGACACCCAGATTTCCATGAGCACAAGTTATAATGCAAGGCTGGAACAGATCTGATTATAACTCCTAAGGAGCCAATGAAGCCTCAATGAAAACTGTAAGATAAAGAACAGCTACCAAGGATCACCATTAGGTGTTCAGTATTTTTAGTATTTTAGAATTCACTATTTTAATGCTAATCAGACTAATCACATCTTATGATTTTCACTTTAAAGTTTATCTCCAGAGTTCATTTATAAGGCAGAATGAAGAGTTCTGCTCATAAATTTACTTCTCAATCTGTGGTTAGTATGAATTACAAGGTCAGTGGTGTAAGTCCACACACAGATCTATTAGGATCCTAAACTGTTGTTCTTGTATTTCATCAGGTGCAAAAAAGAATTACACACTTTCACCCCCGACCTAATGATAATTTAAAAAAATCAGGATAAATATGTCTTCTTAATTGAACTCCCAAATCCATTATGGTAATACAACAGAAGTACAAGGGAGTGCACTGCACTGATTCCACCACTATTCAACTATGATAATGAAACTAAATACTTTGTGACATCAAATTACCACTTTGCTAAAAGGAAGGAAGTTTTCAAAACAATAATGCCAGCTGGAAGTTTGGAATGTTTTTTCCGACATTCCAAAAATATGGGCATGCAAGTGCTCTCAACCTTGTTTAAAAGAAATTTTCCTTCATGTCACTCCAGTCAAGAAACATGCTCTCTTTAAGTAAGTCCTTTATATCTAAAAAGTTACTTCACTGGGGAGAAAAAAAAGCCCAGCCACAGGCAGATATTCTTTTATCTGATGCAATCGTATGACTGTCTGTACAAATCACAGAGAAGGAAACCTACTTTCAAATTGTTTAGCAGAAATGCTTCTTTTCAGTTTTTTTTCCCCCCAAGAAGCAGTGCAGGTTAATTAATTAAAAGAAATCTCCAAGCCTTTTAAGCAAGAAATGCACGAAGGTATGTCAAGCTAAAACAAAACACAGAACAGTGGCATACCATTCTTTCACAAGTAAGTAGGTTTTATATACAGATGGAGACAGTTATTCCTCTCAAGCAAGTCTACACAGGAGAAGGACAGAATTTATTTCAGGACAACAAATAATCTATTTTGGCCACAGTCTACTGAACAACCATTAAAAAAGGGTGAAATTTATAGATAACAGAAGTGATGTTCATCAGTAGAACCAGCTGTAATAACTCTACCAAGAACTGATGAAAAGCAAAGTGTGTTCTGAGGCCTTGATTGGTTTTCCCTTTTTTTTTGTTCCTCTGGCAACAATCCTTCCCCTTCTTTCCTACAATAAACTACTTGTACCTGGCCCATTATAACGATTTGCAGACGTTCGGTTTAATTCACATTTTAATTTTGTCAGTTATAAAGCTTCTCAGAAAATAATGAGGCTAAGTGAAGGCGGGGGAGATGTCTTTGTAATTTTGAGACTTAAAATAACTTCTAAGAAGCTTTACTGAGAGTATTTTTCAAATTATGAGAAAGTATTTTCAATGACCCTTTCTGAATTAAAGCATAAATCATCACTAATCTTACAGAGGTTATCTGGAATGTAACAGAGTTGGCATAAACACCTGACTTCATAAGATCATATTTATGACAAATGGATTCAGGATGTTCCTAAGGAACAGTCCACTGCATATATCTATTGCAGAAACAGGTTTTTTATATCCTTTCAATGCATCCCCCCAAGAGTTCCTGATAAGGGCTATTAAAATGAACTAACAAGATTTCTTATGTACTATTGTACCAGATTATTTCTCCCTCTCATGTTCCTTAATTCACTGTAATGGAATCATATAATGCATTTCTGGTAATACCTTGTTTCAGTACATTTATAGAAGCATCACTGGGAATGAGGTTTTTATCCCCAGAGTACATCTCATTATCAACAACATCTGGCTGATAAAGAAATGAAGCATCTCTGAACAGAGCTGAATGGGGAGAAGTTGAGCCTTCTGTGCTTTCTTTTTCAAAACCTCCTTGCTGTTCATCTAGCAGACAGAACTCTGTAATTAGAAATTCAATTAAAAGCAATAATTAATAAAATACACAAGCAGTTACTGAACAAGATGCAAGCCAGTATTTTCTAGTATTCTTTCATGTGATTTCTCCATGTCTCGTCTCTTCCAGATGGAAAGAATGCCAGCCATTGCCTATGCATGTAAATTACTGAGCATTACTGCAGCTCTGATGTTTGGTACAGTGTGTACAGATGAAGGTCCTGTGGTGCAGCTGCCACATACAAAATGTGACATCAGGCTCCTGTGAACTAAAGTAATGTAGGAAGCAAATATCATGAAAACTTCTCTCCAACACTGTAAACCTGAATGCTGCACACAGGAGATGCAGGTATGAATTCCTGACATGCTGCAGTGCAGGTCACCTGATCCACTCACGATGGAGACACATGAAAGCACCCTCTGAGATTCATAAGAACTCTTGAGAGTCCTTCACGGAGCTTCTTCTGGTCACAGCACTGACAGGCTCCTCTTTTTAGCCAAGACAGGTCCATCCTTAAGTTCTCCAGATGAGTGGAAAACAGGGAGCTTTTGAGAGTCTCTAAAGGATGTCACCCAGGCACGTTCCCTAAGAGAGTCACACTGCAATACACTCTCTCTCTGCAGTAACTTCATGGAGGAAATAACATGTCATGGATGGATTATCCTTTCTGCCTCATCTTTGTGACCCACCCCAACCAGGACTGCCCTTTTCCTGCCACCCCAGTGCCCTCAGTTTGATGAAGTTAAGGGATTCCTGGAAGGTACATGGAGCCTTTGTAAGAGTTATGTTGAGAAATCTAGAGTACTGAGTTCTGTGCTCATGTGTCCAGCATTGTGCCCCACAGATGCAGAACACAATCAAAGCCCTAAGCATATTCTGATCATCTTTTACTGACTCAAATGCAAGATTTGAATCTGTACCCCTGGGACTCTGCAGGAGGTCTGAGAAGAACACAGGCAGGCTAGCAAGAGAAACTCAATTTTAAAGTAATACCTGACAGCAAAGGGAAAAAAACATAACTAATCAAGCACAGTGCTCACGTGTACCAGGCACAAAACCTAAATATAACCTTCCTGCAGTTGTAAGAGTCTGTCTCACTAAATTAAGGACATTCAAAGCAGATGAGAAAGCATGGAGAGCACTCCATCAGCAAAAAGCTTTTTCAAAGGGAAAGCAGACAAAGAAATCTCTGCCACAGAGGAAGAAAGACGACAGACCTTTATGCTTGCATAACCCTTTGCAAGGAAGAGCGAGTTACAGAGGAGCAGAAAGCGATTAACACGAGCTAAGAACTTCCCAAAGCAACAAGACTCTGGACAGCAGCTGAGGCACCATCAGGCCAACTCGCTCATGTTGCTTTCATTGATAATAACAAGGCTTTCACATGAACTCTGAGGAGGAGGACAGTGCTAATAAACTGCCTCCCCGCCGGAGGCAGAATGATGCTAACAAGGGAAATGAAACTTTTCAGATGATGCTGTGTGTTAAGAGATACAGACCCTGCTGTTAACTTGTCATAGGAAAGTCAGAGGAAAACACAGGACTCAAAAATTTGTATTAATAGGATTGTTAATTAATTCAGTATTGAATCCCATTACAGTCCTCTGTGACAAACCTCCAACCGTGCAGTTAGAACTTGTCGGTTACTCAGAAATGTTAACAAAAATGCACAGAAAGCAGAGATGATCAATGAAAGCAATCAAAGAGACTCCTTTGTGTGGAAAAGTGGAAAAGATTAGGATTGTTTAATTTACAGATACTTAAGAGGAAGCAAGCAACACATTGTCTTTATAAAAATGATCAACCATGTCCAGTCACATCAGCCAGAACATTTTAAAGAAAATCTATATACCATTTTTCTTAACAGAGTAACTGAAGCACTGCCAGTGGCAAAGAAAAAGAGACAGTAAAAAGTTTACATGCATCTTATTCCATAATTATCTCTGAAGAGAATTCCACTAGGCTACACCTGCTACTGGTCACTTCCAGTCTCATGAGAAAGGACTACATTAGTCTCAGGATTTAGCTTCAAAGTCTATTTATGTTTTCATAAACAGACACTGATCACTGCTGCTCAGACATTAACAAGCTGAAGTTTAGGCTCTACCATACTTATTGTTGCTGGCAAATCCTTAATTTTATTGTTAGTTCTTCCCCTTTACATTCTCAGTGACACTCAGGCAAGGAGAAATAGCACAAATTAAAAAGGAAAAGAGGCAAGACATAGGTTGTTTGAGATAAAACATGAAACAAGCTGTGCTGGTTTTGAAACTTGAAAGACATTAATGTTAAATAAGAAAAAAAAAGTGGAAAAAGAAGCAGAAGTGGAAAAAGAGCAGAAAAATACCGATCATTATAAACTGGCAGGACATAGGAATTTCATCTAGAAATCACTTAAGTAGATTATCAGCTATACACCTATGTAGTCAGACAGCCTTAATTGCACCTCATTACTCTAAATTACAGTTCTATTATAACCATGAAGTCAACGCCCTCTGCCATTATCTCTGTGTTCAGTCTACGTCAGAGCAATTCCACATTTCAGAAACTTTATTTACAGGTTATATGATATTTACTTCCATTCCTGAGCCTACAGACTTCCTTAATATCAGAAGTCAATTCAAGGAGAATGATGGAGAACTATCTTCTGTATTTCTTAGCCAGATAAAGTGCATCCTGGATTCAAATCTCGACCATACTTCAATTATTTCTTCAATGTATCTCCTGTTTCTCTCCACATCAGTCTTTTGCAACTTACAGCTCTACCCAGTCCATCTGATTTCCTTTCTTCTTGCATAATATCCCCTAAAACCTCCTTTAGGTCAGGGAGTTTAAATGAGGATAGACAAGAAAGAAAAACCCAAGTGATTCTGCAGAGCAGAATTACAACTTCCCCCAAAGCCAATTTAAACATTTTTTTTTTAACCTGAAAAATATTCGACCTGACATAAGTAAAGCATGACCAGAGAACATGACAAGGACATTTCTGCAAATATTCTGAGGGAAATCTGTATATGAAAGTGTAAGTTAGAAAAGTTTAAATTCCAGTCTGGTATGAACGATTCTTTCCTTAGCATGACTGTTGTCTTAACATTCCTGGCTGGCTGTTGATTTACATTCAGGTCACTCTCCTGCCAGTGAAGGGAACAGCACGGTCGAGGGCCAGCTAGCTAGAAGCAAAATTGCAGAAGACCAGAACAACAAATTCCAGAGGATCAGAGCATGCCCCTGCAGTTACTGAAGTTTTCTGCATACTGGGCTGTACTGACAACAGTGTAGCTAGCAGATCGATGAAACTGAATTTTCAGTTTGGGAAACTATTCACAGGGTTGTGTCTGGTTTTGGACTCCCCAGTACAAGCCCCATATTCACATACTGAAGCAATCTGACAAGCTGCCACCAAGACCGCTGCGGACTGGAGAACATCAAGTATGAGGAGAGGCTGAGAGACTGGGTTTGTCCAGCCTGGAGAAAGCACTAAGGGAGAACCTTACTGCTGTCTGTAACTACCCAAAGGAGGCGTGAAGAGAAGGTAGAGCCAGACTCTTCTGTATGATGACAGGACTAAAAGCGAGACACAAATTAAAGGGAACTTCTCATTAGGTATCAAGTTAAAAAAAGTTCACCACCACATTCATCAAACATGATAACAGGCTGCCCAGAGGAACGATAGAATCTGTGTCTCTGGAGATAATAAAAACTTTAGAACAGACAGGGATCTGAGCAACTGATCGAAGTCTGAGCTTAGATTTAATTTCAAAAGCTGGCCCTGCCTTGGCTAGGGCTTGAACTAGATGACCTCCTGCAGACCCCTGAAGCCTAAGTTATTCTGAGTTTATTCAAGCAAGTGAAAAAGCATTACTAAATCAGAAATGCAGCATTTCCAGCACAAATAGCTATCAAGGCAAAGGAGACCATACAACATCATCACCTTCATGCACAGGGAAATGCAAAACTCATTGGCGGACGGACAGCTTTGTCCACAGCTGAACTGTGTGCCACAGAAAATGAGCTTTTCACTTACCAAACTGGCCATTGTGCTTTATAAACAGTTCAATTACACCATAGGCAATAGCAGTTGCAGGAGGAATTTCAAGGATCACACTAGAATCTTTCACCATACTTCCATTTTCACTTACTGAAACCTAGAAGACAGATTTATTCACCATTTATCTGATTCAGCTATTGTATAGCTTAAACACAGAATTGAGGTGAAAAATACAGAGAAAGAATGTGCTTTATTCTCCATGATGTCTAATTAAAGAACATGTTATGTTTGACATCTACAAAAGGAACCAGACAAAGAACAAAGTAGAAGCACAAAGCCAAGAGAAGCTCTCAAACTCTTAGCTACCCTGCCCTAGCACACAGTTGAGCTCCAGATGCAGCTTTTGCCACACATGAAACACCATGTCTCTAGGAAATGGGCACCCACTTCAGCATCCTGCACTGCTCAATTTTATCTTGACATTTCTTTTGCCCAGCTGCAGACTGGTAGCTGGAAGGTGGCACTTGCACTGAGGGTTGCTGTACTGCAACTCCCAAATTTCTGCTACTGGAGACACCGTGTACACAGAAGTGATTCATCTCCAGCTTTTAAAAAAAAACTTAAAATGAATAAGCATATGTTTTGACTTTGGCAATTCCTTCTCAATTCATAAGGAGCTTTTTGGATATCCTCATAATGCAGTTAATCTCTGGGCCCACGATGGAAAACAAATAGCTTCCCAATAAATATGAAAACTCAGGAGACACTGCAACCATTTGTGATGAACGATTATTTGGCTTTCCAAATAAATTTCCCTCAGCAATGCACTTTTCTATTCAACTTCCAATGAATTGCTATATATTTGCTTTATGTTATGCTGTAGACAGGAATATACATAGAAACTGAATCGCAATTTGATAGTATTGATGGAAAGTACATTCCAGACTCACGCTAAAAAATGCCATCTTTTGTGAGAAAGGCAACAGAAAAAACAATTTACCTTTCTGACATTTCACAGTTAAGCAGTACAGTGAGTTCAACATGTTAAGGAAGCATGAAAAATAATCTGAATCCTATCTGGAGAAATCATAATTTCTTCTCAAGTAATCTGCAAATGTTCTATTCCTTGCTGATTTTTAATAACTTTTACCTTTATTGTTTTGGCAGTGCATCCCATCACACCACTGACTTTTTCTTCTGTCTGGATATGTTCAAAAATAGTACACCTCTGAGTTGTTACTATTTTTTCTCTCAAGATGCACAGCACTTCACGTTTTCTTTCTATTACTTGTTGCAGTAAACTACTGTTTAGATCTATTGTTCTGAAAAAGAAAAGGCACCATTAGCAACATAAATACTAGAATTGTGAAAAATCATTTTCTTAATTGATTGAAGAAGCTTTTATTATAAAAACAACAATGGTTTCTGCATGAGTAGTCTCCTCAAAACTATGATGTCCTCTTTTGTTATCTGGTAGCAGTAAGTACCTGTATTTCACAGTAAGTCCCAACACACATACTGAAGTCTTGATTCCTTACTCTTGAATAAAACTGGCAGTTGTCTGGTTAATTTCTAAGTGGGGAAAAAAAAGGCAAGGGAGAATTAAAGATAACTTTAAGCTTCCAGGCTAATATGAAAACAACCAGCCAGGCTTGTGGACACTGGACTTAATCCTCTCCTACTGTGAACTCAGACTGACATTAACATGGCCATGGCAGGGGATGCTGGCTATGAGACACTAAGGGAGCAACACCTCAATGCCAACCCTCACGACCTGTTTCAGTGTTCACTTAAACCCGGAACCAGCTGAGTGGGATTAGCACTGACCAAGCATTTCAAAGGACTGGATGAGAAAACACTGAAGATTTCATGGATTTTGAGACTACAGAAGATTACTGAAAAAAAAACACCCACTCCAAACTCCTGTGTTACTCATTGGTATAGACTCAAAATTCAAAGTTAGTGACCAGGACTATCACATTCAAAAGAAAAACTAGCTGCAGGAGGGACCACAAATCTCCAGCTCACGATCAAACTTAACTCCATTCCTATTCCACAGTGTAATTCAGCATGTGTTTAAGTGCTGCTGGAGATAGTTCTAACACTAGGCTCTTTTTAGAATGGGTAGAAGACAGAAAGTGAACTCCCAGAAACAATACAGGTTTATTTAAAAAAAGAAATGTTACAAAATCCACTACCTTGTCTTTTGGGATGTTAACAGATTTTCTGGTAACAGTTAAAGCAACTTCTTAATTGTATGTAATTGATTAAAATTATATTATACTTCTGAAACATACTCACTGGAGGTCCTCAGATGAGACACTGTATGTTCTATGAACAGATAAAGTCTAACAAGACAGCTGGAAGATTAAAGGATTGCTATCCCTGGCTCAAGTTATTCAATCTCTTCTCCTCCCTTTTAATGTAAATGGCTATTCATGGAGCTAAATGGCAATTCCCCAAAAATGTGACAGAAAGACATGTCTGACTCCATTTAAATCAAGATATCTCCACTTTTAATTAAAAAGTTTTAGATTTATTAGATTCTGGAGTTTTGAATTTATGCAGTCTGTTAAAGTCTGAAGTCAGCTTGGTTTTTTATTGAATTAAAAATATCCTTAGGCAATTTTTGATCTTTGGAGAGTTACATGCTTATATGAAAGTTCAATCAGTTGGAATGAACTGTCTAAAAACCTTAAAGTTGATTGTTTAAACAAGGGAAAGAAAATACCTCTGAAGCAACGCAGCAGCCACTAGAAAAGCACCCCCAGACATTCCTGAGATTATTAATATAAAACTCTTTTTCTCTTTTGGTGCAAAGCCATGCTTTATGCTTGGAATGCAATGAGTCTTTGGATTAAGCAAAGACTGAAGAAATGTCAAGCAATCACAAACATCACTGCTCTCAAAAGTGTCTGCCAAACCAGAGCCATTAGTTATCACAGTAACACACTACCAAGCCTATCATATACTTCACAATAATTATTTATGTTTCTGAAGTGGCATGCTAAGCATCTAGAAAATACAAATTAATGCATTAAGACGTTGGAATTCTAACATTTGACCTAGGAAGCCACAGGGGAAAAAAATACAGTGAAGAAGCATAAAAGCAATTTGTCTTTTTTTTTCATGTGTGTTTTTTTTCCTGTTTTAGAGGATGACAAACTTGCTGGATAGCCCCAAAATTTAGAGGAAAAAAACTCCCCCACAATCTAAGGTAGGAAAATGCAGAATAAGTAGAGATTTGCTATTTCTAAGTGAGTGCTAATGAAAGAAGCATATAGAATATGACCAGCCTCTATACAAATGAAATACCAAAATAATTCAAGAGACTTTTTCTTCCATCTGCTTCTGCAGTATTCTGCCCAAGGCAGGACTGGTTCAGACCCTGTCACACTCCTGGCTCTGAGGGCCAGCTGCAGAACGGACAGCAGAGTGGCAGAATGGAAGAGTCAGAAGACATAGGTTAACTTGCAAAGAGGCACAGTGGACAAATTTAGGAGGCAGCACTGGATTTGCTGCTGCAGCACTGGAGGCTACTGAGCAACACCCACAAAGAGGGGCACAGAGCTCCCTACTGGGCCCCTGATGTAGCACTCCCACCTCAGAGGTGACCTGGGGGTCCTCTGCACAGAGCTGCATGTGCAGCAGAGACATGGCCACTGCCTCAGCCCCAAGGTTTGAGTGACTCCAGTGGCACGCTTCCAATTGTAAAGCCAGCAGAAATGCTCCCCTCTGTCCAGTAAGTTTAGTGAGGATTGAATTCAGAGCTTTAAAACACATACTCACAGCTACAAATACCTTTTCTTCTAGGGCAACACAGTCAAATGCTCTCCTCTAGACTTCTGGCACTGAACTTTCTATCATAAAACAGACTCTAGGGTTGCGTGTGGGCACATCATGAGTTATTACTGGGGCACAGTGTTGACAACAAAATGTTCTGCCCTTCTCAGCAACTCAAGAGATGACACGAGGTAAGCTTATCTAAATTATCATTGAAAACAGTCATCAAGAGCAAAATGCACAGGGTTAAAGTTTGACAATCAGAGAAAGGCTTCAAGTATTGCAGGGCAATGGCCACTGAATCTATGATTATTTTTACAAGAGTTGAACTTGCTTGCTAACATAACACTCCAAATAAGAAGAATATATCTGAATAAGATGGAGCTAGATGTCTGAGAATACATGCATGCAGGCGTATGAACTGCATTGCATTTTTTTATGTTACAGGTCACATTTCAGAGCTTTTATTTCTCTTCTGCAACTATCACTCTTACCATCTCTTTCACTATCTATTGCACAGGAGCCCTCACCAACTTTGTGCCACCTGTCCTACATCACCACACTCCTGAGCTGAAGCACTCCAAAGTAAGACTATAAAATACAATGAAATTTTGGGTTGCCAAGTCCCATTATCAACATTCAGAGTATGAGCTTGTGTAAATAAAGACAATTTAAAAGGATTATGGAATTTTGCTTGTTTGTTCTGCTTAAAAAAACCTTCCTCAGGTCAATTATTTACTATGCTGGAGGCTCTATAGCTCAAACATGTACAGAAAATAGTCTCTGAGTTTTGGTCTCACTCCACATTTAACTGGATTAAACACTTCCATTCTCCTGTAATGTCACCTTTCTTCAACTTTTTTCTTCTTGCATGACAACAGAGGCACAAAAGCAATTTTCTGCAGACTGGAGGCAGAAACCAAATGAAGACATAAGAAAACAGACAACACCTGGCAATACAGCAGACACACACAGAGCAGAGAGCAGGAGCCTGCTCTAAACCCCACTGGTGAGACTGAGGGTCTTTCCTTTAGGCACAGAATTTGACCTAATCATCCACAAAGGAGAGGCCTTAGGACTGTTTTTCCATCAAATCTTGTCTAGCCTTCTCAGTAACCCACCCCATGAATCCTCAAAGTAAGATGCTTGCCAATTTACTACAAATACCAACAAGAATGGTTACTGCAGTGAGCACTCTCCATCCTCCCAGTGAACTCCGCACTGCTGCCTGCCTGCACAGATTTTCACTAGTTCAAACTACCCATGAGTGAAAAACCTTTTCAGTCTTGCCCTGAGCAATGTCACCTCAACACACCTCCTCTCCTGGCTGTAGAGACATGGGCAGCCCACACTCACAGCCTCTTCTCCACTGCATTTATAATGTGTAACACTCTGATGTCTTCCATAAAATGTGGCTTGCTGCACAGTGAGACTATTCACACACCTTTGATCCTGCTCTAATAGAGACCTCTAGATGAGTGCTATGGAGTAAAATCCACCACACCTCCCTCTGCCACTTTCCTCCAAACACAGATGCATAATATTTCTTCTGTTAATCCATTTCAAATATAATCTCTCTGACCTCCTTCTTACAGAACACAGCATCTGCAATAGTCAACTTATTGATCGCATTTCACTATCTTCCCTACAGAATAACCTGACAATGACTTCATAGAATACCTCGCCCGAGAATACCAGAGACTTCTCAGACAGCAAGTGACAGGCAGTTCCTCTGTCTTCTATTTGGCATCCTCCTTATTTCTTATATCACAGGTATGCACAATTCCTTTATCCAATTCTGTCTCATAACATTTTGTGACTTCATATTACTCACGTAGCCCTTTTGATAGAAAACTCACCATACTCATAAATGCTCAAGGATTTTTAAGAAATAACAAAATGGTCTGAATTTCTACTTTACTCAGATTAAGAATAGGCACTTATTATAGTCTCAGTGGATAACAATAATATGCACTTTCATTGATTCAACTGAAGTGTGATATGCAATGATGTATCTTTCAACTATGCCAGAGTATGCTACTAATAACACTTACACTGTTTGCTTAATATGCTAATCATAGAGTTAGGAATCATTCACATGATATGATGAAAGAGTGACAGGCAAGTTTTGCAGCAGCTAACATGAACTGACTGACTGCTGCTACTTGGTCCTATTATTCTCTGCTGCCACTGTCCTCTCAGAATTTCTCTTTCAATTATCTAACACAACTTTCAGTGAAATGGTAAAAACAAGCAAATTTGTTAATCCATGAGAACTATAGAGATTATAACCTACTCATAATCCTTTTTACTGGAGGGACGAATATGAAATGGTTGAGGTTGGACTGTCATCTGATCCAAACCCCTGCTTAAGCAGAGCCACCTAGAGCAGTCTGCCTAGGATCATGTCTCCAAACTCCACAGTCTCCCTGGGCAAGTTGTGCTGATCCTCAGCAACCCTCACCTTTCCTGACATTCAGACAGAGCCTCCTGTGTTTCAGATTGTGTCTATTGCCTCCTGCTTGGTCTCTGGGAACCACAGACAAGAGCTTGACTGTGTCCTCTTTACATTTGTCATTCAGATACTCAAGTATATTAATAAGAAAGCTCCCGCTCCCCCCAGAGCCTTCTCTTCTCCAAACTGAGGAGTCCCATCTCTCTCAGTCTTTCTACAAATGTGAGATGTTTCAGCTGTTTTCATCATCATGCTGGCCCTTCACTGGACTCCCTCCAGTATGTCCATCTCTTCCTTATAGTAGGAAACTGTACACAGTACTCCAGATTTGGCTTCACCAGTGCTGAGTAGAGGGGAAGGATCCCCTGCCCCAGCCTGCTGGCAGTTCTACTCCTCATGCAGTCCAGGATACAACTGGCCTTCTTTGCAGCAGGGATACACTGCTGGCTCATATCCAACCTGATGTCCACCAGGACTCCAGGACCTTTTCTGCAAAGCTGCTTTCCAACTGATCAGCCATGTACTGATGCCTGGGGTTGTCCCATGTGGAGCACTTTTCTCTTCCCTCTTGCTGAACCACGAGGTTCCCACCAGACCAGCCTGTCCAGGTCTCTGTGGATGGCAGTGTGACCCTCTGGGTGTATCAGCCACTCCTTCCAGCTTTGTGCCAACAGAAAACTTGCCAGATGATTAATGAAGATGCTCAACAGGACTGTACCCAGCACTGTCCCCTGGGGTACATAATTAGTCACTGGCCTCCAACTAGACTTTGTACCACTGATCCATGTGTTCTGGGTCCAGCCACTCAGCCAGTTTTCAATCCACCTTACTGTCTACTCATACCACCCGTACTTCAGCAACTTCTCTATGAGTATCTTATGGCAGACAGTACTGAATACCTTAAAATAGAAGATGGAATTCATAGCAAACCAACTGAGTTAAAGGCATAGGACTCTGACCCAAAATCAGTATGTTACAGTACTCTTTGAACTAGCAAGCACAAAGTAATACAAGAGTAATGTAAAATTAAATATGCCAAGTTTATATACCCAAAGTATTGTTTAACTTCATTTTAATACTGCATATTTTATCAATAAATGAGTTCTGCATTTACAATGTCATTGCTTCTGCAAACTAGGAAGGATCTCATTCTGCATCCTTCAGCTGTCACCCCTTTTCAGAAAAAGAAGCCAGTGCAGCATCTGGAATCTAATTAAAAAGATCAGTAGGATTCTCCTTCAGAAGGTTCACCTAAGAAGTGACAGGAAACCGATTTGCTGCCACTGAGTACTTTCAGCTTGCTGAACTCTGAAGACTCACATGACTTACTTTAAAAGGCATATTGGCTTTGACTTTTTAGAGTTTTCTGCTATTTATCGGCAACTTTGACTTAATCAACCTAATACAAGAACATTTTTAAAATGCAACTTAATTAGGCTACATAAGTAGAATAAATGAAGCAATGATTGATCAAACAAGCACAAGCACCATGTGTCATTTAATAACATCAAGGACACTTTGCTGACTCTCATTTCACAAGGACTGACAGGTAAACATCCTCTTAGTACTGCAACGCTCTGCATCAGCATTCCTGAATTCCACACAATGTTCCATGAACAAGATGAAAGCTTGAAGCTTGGACACAATCAATCATAAATCATAGAATATTTATGAACAAGCAAGTGGAATTTCATCTATAAGACACTGCCACACTTTCCAGTGAGCCTCTGCATTATGCTGAAGAAAAAAAAAAACACCAAATTCTGCTATCTTCATCCTTTTCAGTGACCTGGCAGGAGGCAGACTGACTTGATACCAATTATACACTGTGCATCATAAGCTCTAATAAGCTATGAGCATCTTTTCTATGAACTAAGAACTAGCTCCTTGCATAAAGTGGCACATGCATCAACCTCATTTACAGTTACATATAGATTGGTGTAGAGCAACTGATTTCCAACACTTAAAAGACACAAAATATTTTTGAGTATTTAGTTACACTCAGGATTATAATCCCAAGATGTGCTGATTTGCTATAGGAGGATTCTCTGTGTGAACAGAGTAGCTAACTTATTTCAGAAAACTAAGTAAAAGCTTACTGATCTAAATCGAAGTGACTGTAGTTTGTTTCTCTGTAGACTTTATCTGGTGCTAAATCTCGATTCTAAATCTCAACTGACACTATTTTCCTGATCCTAGATGTATATTAATTTTACAGACTTGGTACACACATTTAGCCCAGTATCTTCTGCTTTTAGTAAGGCATTTAGTGCATAGAGAGCAAGGTGCCTTATTAGAATAAATTTGTTGACTTGTGAATGCTTATAATAAAAGAACACCAGCCATTTGTTCCCGTGAAAATGGAGAATTGATTATTTCTAGAACATCAGTGTATCTAAAGCAAATTTACATTGCTTCTGACAACTTTTGCACAGATAACAAAACCCTATCATCTTCAGAGCATCAGCAAAGGGTAATAAAATGCATTACACCCCCTCCTACAGATCTAGAGTACAATGCTGTCACAACCAAACCACCCTCATCTCCCATGAGTCAGGACCTGCAACAGAATAGACCCCTGACTTTTCAGGCAATTGCCAAGTAGGCATTGGTCGATGACTGTCTTGTTGCAACATTAAATAAATCCAGTTTCAGAGTAGGACAGGAAGCGAGGAAGTGTTGCTTATCTTGAAAAATATAGAATATGGTTGTCCTCAGTTAATAGTGGATAACAGGAAGTAACAGATCAATATTTTCTTCAACTAGTAGAACATGTGTTGACCATGCTTGCTCACCTTTGCTATTCCTTCAAGTTCAAATAATCCAGTTTTCTAACACAGTCGCTCACACACACAAAATTACAAAGCCTGCTTAGAACATTAGTAGTTCTGAATTCAGTTGCCATATCATTTGCTCCAGTAACATAGAGACACTAACCCATTTTTTTCCAGACTGCTACCTCAGTACAGTCCCCCAGAGAAGAGGGTAACATACTCATGCAAATACATAAGATGAAATTACAGAGAGATGTTTTTAAAATGAAAGGGAAAAGTTTGATCATCAAGATTTCAAAATACGGAAAATTTCATTTTTGTATATGTGACTTAACACCTGAATATGAGAGCCTACAATGAAAATAGTTTTCAAACTATGGCAACACTACAGAATTGATTGTTCAGTGATCACAGCTGGCCCCAAGCTTTTCAGCTCAGCAACCTTTCCTGGCTATTACAATGCCCACCTTTGAAACATACCTGTCCTTGACATCTTTCATAAGCTGCTGCAAGTCAATCTCCTGCTTCCTCAGGTTTCCAAATGAGGACTGATTTTCCACATAACCCTTCCCTGCAGCTCCCAGGCTGATCTTTACAAATGATCCTTCAATACTTCCTTGAACAAAATCTTCAAACTTTCCCATATATTTTGCAAAGTCAGACTCCACAATCACTAGGAAAGCAATAAAAGTAATTTCTACCTGTGAAGTAAGTGCTGAAAGAGTCTTGAAATGATAGGAAAAACACTTAGAGAAAATATGGTATGTTAGTGAAGGCAAGGAACAATATTGAAAGGCAAATAATGACATTTACAGCTCTGCAACTCTTTTTTGATGCTTCCTTCATGTTTTCATCATCTTTGCTCTGCTATCTTTTATATTTTGCCATTTTAGGAAAATACAAGGTGACTGAAATGCTGAGCTCAGATGGTATGGAAGATTTATAAAGAATGATTGAAACTTATTTCAGCTACAAAAAAAAAAAAAAAACCAAAAAACCAAAAAACCAAACAAACCAGACCTGCTTGTACAAAAGGGTTAGTATTTTGGCATTATCTTAGCATATCTCTGTACAGGGCTGTCGCAAAGCTCACTGAAAACCAATGGAAGCATCTAACTGTTTTAGTACAACTTTGAATCTTATATACCTGTATGCCAACAAACTGACTCAGAATCAGCTAATCTTCCAAGCCATCTACAGTTAACATCTTATCTTAAAGACTTGTTTATTTTCCTGTATGGCACTGTGACACACTCAGAAATATGGGATTCAGTCTTGTTAATCATAAAACCTGGGCTATTATGGTTGGATGAAGAAAGTAGCACAGGGGTCAATCATTTTTAACAATCTGTGCAAGGCGAAAGGAAGGAGTAGTAAAACTTTCTTGGCCTAGCCTGGGAAAGCATCCCCTGAGCTACTGTCACCAACAAGACACTGTTTATTCACTGGCTTTTGACCTGGAGCACAGTACAGTTTCACACTGCTATCATATAATGGAACATACTTTAGGGGAGTTCCTGTGGCTGCAGAGAGCACTGTTACTAAACAGTAGGACTGTACAGCCTGACAACCTCCAGCACTCCATTTCAGTAGTCTACACAGGCAAAACCTTCCTTTTTTTTTAATAATAAACATTTATTATTACCAGTTTTAGTTAAATGAACAGTCAAGTGAGAAAAGAAGCATTCATCTCATTTCCACAGATGGAGAACACTTTAGAGCATTCCTCTGGAAGAAGCCCTCTAGTAACACCATTGAGAATAATAGCAAAACAGATCAGAGTTTGTATTCTTTTCATCTGCAGTAATAGTGCTGCCCAAGTATGGTTTTACCTGGTTTTATTGGTTTATCTTCAGTGAGCACATCACTCAGGGTGACTGTCAAAAAATGATACTTGGGCTTCTGCCAGCACCAAAATCTCCTCCTCTTCGTAACTAAGCTCAAAAGCTGTAGCTTGTCTGAGGCGTTCAACTGGGAGACAGGGATCAGGTCACCTCCACTGTCAGTTTCTCTCACAAAATTCTTTGTTGCTTTTGCAAACATCTTGGAGAATCAATTAGAGCCTGAAAGAAAACACCTGTTTTCAAACAACTGCAGCTGTAAAGTATCAATATTTACACTGTCTCTTTCAGAAGTTCTTCACAGCACGGGTATTAATGCAGAAACAGGTAGTGTTTTCACCCCATCTTCTCCGCTCTGTGCTGGGAACACAGTTCAAACAACTTATCCCAAAATAAAAAAGTTTTCACAGTAACACAGTTAAAAGGAACGTTCACAGGTCGTTAATCTGTTAGAGAGGAAAAAAACTTACTCAGCCTACCTGAAATTCTATGAAAAAGCATCTACTAATGAGCACCCCGCAGAGACTGGCTGGGATAAGTAGAGCACTGGGGCAGCGGCAGAGGATTAAATAATCCTTCTTTTATTACCTAACATAAAACTATCTTACTCCATATAAGGTAATTAGGTATTACTCACAGAAATTATCTTTATCTTTTTAATAGTGAGTAAACACATACAGGGATAATAACAATTATTCTATAAAAAGCAACAAATATTTGAGCTGGCATCTTTGTTACTAAATTTTGTTTCTGAACTACAACCCTGGAAAGCTGCAATTAATTTTTTTCTTTATGAACTCTTATCTCCAACATTTTCAAATTTTCTATTTTCCATTTACATAACTACAGCTACATTGAACACGTTATTTGCAACTGCTATTTGTATGCACTAAACAGCTACATACATATCTTATTGTAGCTTTTCAATGATTTTAATTGAAAATCATCAACATCTCTTACCGTGTAAGATTTTCTTCACCTCCAGCAATGCATTTTGCTGTATTTACAAGGAATTTTTTTCAATTAGGGAAACTGGCTAAATGCACAGAAGACATGGTAAAAATGACCATTCAAAAGTGCTAAACATACATGTCTAATAAATCAGTATTTGATCTTTTAAGAAATCTAATCTTTTTTAGTTTTTCAACTATTTATTTTCCAAGCTAGTGATATTGCCAGAATTATACTAGGTTTTTTAAAATCTGGCAGTGTTCCTCTGAATCCCCCAGGTGACACTGACTGGAAAGTTCAACTAAGATCATAAGATGTCTCAGCGGGATATCCACACAGTCACGATTAATTACCTGCCTCACTCTGCAGAGATCTTAGATTTGTCATTGACAAATACAGGCCAGAGTAACATAGAACAGACTTCCAACAAAAACTCTTATTGCAGTGAGTACTCAGGATGATCAACAGAAAATGGAAACCTGAATACAGATAATAGTGCTTGGACCACAGGCTCCATATTTTAGTAGCAGGGGGAAAAAAGCCTTTTTGCAGATGGAAACTTACCTTTCCATTAGTTTTTCCCAAATCCCACTTTGGATATTTCACACAGTATTTACCAATTCATGTTGAGGTATCTACCTCCTCATAAGGTATCTACCTCCTCTATGGCCTAGTCTATGTAACAAATAAAGGGTGTTTTCTAACAACACTTGCATCAGAAGGATTTGGGCAATGTCAAAGTACATAACATTTTACTAAAGAGTCTTCTGGGGCTTTCATTGTAATTGCAGCTGCAATAAACCCCGTAGCACAGCCTCAGCTATGTGCACTGGGAATATTCCCATCGACTTTCTTGTTTTCTGACCTTTTCCTACACAGAACTAAGACTGATTTTTTGCCTTCTTAAATTTCTCCTCTTTAAATTTTCCTGGTTTTAATCTCAGTGAGAATGCTTTAACAGAATAAAGCAGTGCAGCTCCACTGCAGAAGGAAAAAAACACAACAAAACTAGTTTTCTTTATCCCTGGGACTTCTTTTGCAGGACACAGTATTTTGCAAACAGCCAAATGACAGATTCATAATGGAGGGGATCACCAAGAAAATTCTCATTGCCTGCATTAGCTGCCTTTCCCCAGCACAACCTCCTTCAAACATTTCTGTGCTTTGCATGATTTTGTTCACTCACTCTGATCCCCTTCCTACACAGGTAACTTATACGGACATAGTCTCTGAAAAGAAAAAGGCCATCAGTTTCTGAGGAGTTTATCATACCAGAAATTGCAAAAACTAATTTCTAGTATTGTTACACACTCACTAAATCTCATGTGAAAAACCACAGCACCATTCTATAAAACTCCCAATTCGTGGTATTTTGCATTCACTCCAAGGCACCACACTTCTGACTGGGAAAAAGAACATCCAGGAAAGAGCACAGAGTGCTTGTGAGGGCAAAGGAGACTCACCAGGCAGGTGAGGCAGGGCAGGTTTCAGCCTCAAAATGGCAATGTCAGTGTGTCCCACACTTTGCTGCGCTGGGAATATCTTTGCAGGGAGCATATTTGCTAGTGTAGCTGACCCTGCAAAGCAAGAATATTCTCTCCAAATTCCTATTTATGTCTCCTTGGATATATAGTGCCTTTAACACAAATTTGACAATGCACCCAAATACCTAGTTTCACTAGTTCACGAAACAAAGAGAGCAATTGTGTATGCCCTTAGCCAACATCAGGGAGTTAATACAACCACCAAGAAGGAAGGCATCCTGACTGACGGGACACGGAGAGGTTACAGACCCAGCATTAAGAAAACTCTGCCTTTGGAGCTTCGTCTTCTGGAAATTTTAATAGAGCTGTACTGGGTTTGGCAGAATCAAAAGGGAGGGTATCAAAGCTGGTAGGAAACACCTGTCAGAGTGAATTCACTCTTGCAGATTGATAGCTAGGCATGAAAGAAGAAAAGGAAGGAGTGCCATCTCCCTTGCCTGTTGAGAAATTTAAAATCAGCCTGAACCTGAGCTGCGGAAAGATTATTCAATGACAGGGATGAGATCAGGTGAAGATAATCACAGCAACTTCACTGTAAACAAGTATCACCCAGTTTCTTTGCTTTATTACAGCTCCCTAACTCGGCATAGTGGGACATTAGCTCCAAAACATGTTATGAATAATCAGCGTTTACCTCTGTCAGCACAAAAGCAAGTTATCAGCAGTTATTTCTTACATTCCGCATCCTTTACATAAAACACAAAAATGCTTGGTTTTGTTTTTTTTTTTTTTTTTTTTACCATAAGGTTACACAGCACGCTGGGCACAATACGCAGGGAATTAGAGAAGAGGAGGGGAACTGGCAGGCCGAGCGCCAATCCATAATGCCCCATGCCCTGCGGGCCGCGGGCGGAGCTGCTCGGCCTCACACGGAGCGCTAGGGAAGGGCCGGCACACAAAGCCCGGCAGGGCTGCTCGCACCATGCATTTCGGCCCTACAGCACACGTGCTCGCCCAGAAACGCATCCAACACGTTTGAGCCCTAGACGCGGCTCTGTTTTGCGGCTCGTATCCCCAGGGACCCGGTGCAGCGCCGCGGCCCGGGAAGCCTGTCCCGCCCTGCCAGGGCCGGGCCGGCCGGGCCTCNCCCTGCCAGGCCCGGGCCTCGCCCCGCTCCGACCCCCCCCAGGGCCCCGCCCGGGAGCCGCGGCCTCGCCCCGGGCAGGGCAGGGCAGGGCCGGGCCGGGCATGGGGAGCCCTCCGGGCCCGCTCCCGTACTCACGGCATTCCCGGCCTCCCCGCCGCCCGCACCGGGAATGCGGCGCCCCGCCCGCTGGGCGGGCCGGGCCGGGCCCCGAGCGGAGCGGGCCCTGCCAGCCGCATCCCCGGGGATGGGCTGCACCCACTGCCGGGCATGCACCTGCTCGCGGAGATTTGTTACAACAGAGGCGCCTGCATTGGTGGTAATTTAATTTTTTTTTCCACGGACTAGGAAAAATTACCGAGCTCCATTCTTAGAGCCTCATCCTGAGCAAAAGCACCCACGCGTCCCTCCGGAGATCTCTTTTTTGGGATCAGCTCCGAGCTGCAGAACTGCTAGCTCCAGGAATATTCCGGCCGGTAACAGCACGCGTTTCATAAGCTGTCATGTGTTTTTCCAGGGTCTGGCAATGTGTGATCCAACTCAAACGCAAGAGTCTGCTGAAGCGTATTCTGAGAAATCAAGGCAGGAAGCTGCACTGAGCCACATTGCCATGGGAATAGTCACTAGGGAGGGAGCACTTAAATAAAGATAGCTAAACTTTCTAGTCATTTTAAGGACATTGCCAGCAGTTGCATGCATGCCAAATAAAAGGCGTCCACACCAGGAGTGTTTCCATGCTTTCAAGAAAAACCTTCAACAGAAATCCTATATCCACTTGAAAGACACACACTGATGTGGGATAGTTTTCAGATGCTTCCCGTTAGGAGAGACAGAAACAGAGGTCTGGGTGTTAGCAAACACTGCTGGGGTGATGCAGCAATTAACTTAGAGGCTTCAAAGTCTGTTGCCCAGACTGGCTGTAAATAGGAGATTTTTATGATGGAACACCCACTCTGAGCCTTCAGTCTTTGTGGAAATGTTCTTCAGGTGCACATTGGACAGTCAAAATTCACAGCCCACGGTCACTTTGTGATTAGCAGGGAGAACACCCTATCAGAGAAATACACATTCTTAGTGTGCTGTGTACTGAGATCTGTCTGCCAAATGCTCCATCTCCTGAGCTAAAGCATGAAATGCATCACTGCTGCATTAGAAGATCGTTCTGTATGAGAAGTTCCTCTTGCAGAAGGAGCAGAGGAAGAAAACCAGAAACTCTTGCCTCTGGGACAAATTGCTTTTGGTATGGGACAAGTTCTTGCTACCTCATTTAGATAAGTAAAGTGAAGCAGTTGACAGGAGAACTTCACAGCCGCAACTTAAAAAATGAGTAATGCACATAAGAAGTGAGTAATAACACAAAAGATAGTTTTCTGAAAGGAAACAAAAGACCCCCACAAAATAGTTGTATGCTTTTTTGAGCATGGCTGCGTGAAATTCCTCAGGTGTGATATTTAAGATGAGAAATCACTTAGCAAGCTACCACAAGATGTCAGCATTGCAGAATAGTTATTCCTACCAGGAACAGAAAAGGTCTTTGCATCCTATAAGCATTTGGTATTAGATTTATTAACGGTATGTCATGCCTTGCAGCCACTGACTTGTTGTTTCGGGCTGCATCCAGCCTGGCTAGGAAGTGCTCACTCCAATTTTGTCTGTATATTGAGGTCATCCAGAGGTCTCTTTGCTGCATGCTAGGCTTTTTTTTAAAACCCTCACACTGTCTGGAGAAGGATTTGCTGGCCTCAGTTCTATGGAGAAAGTGAGAAGAACGTGTGAAACTGTTTTGAGCTTCTATTTAGAAGAGAAGGATATTTGGGGTAGCAAATCTTTTTAAAAGTGTCCAGCAACATGGGCCAAATCACCAGCAAAAGAATGAACTTCCTTTCCCCCCCATTTCCTCCTGTAAAAACAAAAGTTCTGACAAGCATTTAATTTGTTTGTTTCCTTATTTCTTTCAAATCAACTAACCAGCCTAATTTGTCTTTCACATTAAAATTCACCTCCTGTTTTGGTGGGATGCTCTGTCCTTTTTGCCTTTACCATTCAGTCCTGTGAAACATTTCCTCTTGCAAACAACAGCTTTCTGGCTCTCCTGCTGTTACAGCTGTTACCAGCCCTGCCACCATGCCAGCAGCGAGGGACAGGCTTAGCAAAGTGCAAGGGACTGTGTCCTGCCTAGGAGAGGTGAGTGGGAAGGGGGAGGCACTGAGTGAGTTCAAAGCAGCCAGAAAACCTTTCTGCTATGTTTCCCTACCTGTTCATATGAGCTTCTGTCCATTCTGTTCTCATGATGGGAAGGCGACACCTTTAACCCTCTGAAGATTTTGCCTGTAAGATGAATTTGGCCACTGTTTTAGAGGCCATCTTGTATTGTCAGGTTCATCTCTGCTATGTTTATGGACCAATACGAGGAAAAAAGAGCTCATTGCTGGACCTTTTAGTCCCTTGGAAGGATCACTGGAGAGTGCCATGCTGAGATGCAGAAGAAGGCAGATGTGTTCAGTATAACCCATTCTGTAACTCAGATCTTGCTGCCTCAAGTATTGATGTTGGAGGAAGTACTATTACACCTACCTTTCTGTAGTACATGTGCTGTGGCATGGGGCTCCCCTCTGTCATTGTGAAAGCTCTCTTATCCATGCAGTGAGTGTGTTTTAGGGTAGCTGAATCTTCTTAAAGATCTGCCTATGAAAACCTTGTGATTGTTTAATGATTTTACCAATTGATTTTAAGAAAATTGTCGGAAGTGGTAGACTAGGATCTTGTCTAATACCTTACGGTTACCTAAGAAGTCATCTAGTGATGTGGTCCTCCTGTTGGAGGAAGTCCAGAGGAGAGCCATGAAATTGATAAGGGCACTAGAGCACACCTCCCCTATGAAGACAGGCTGAGAAAGTTGGGGCTGTTCAGCCTGGAGAAGAGAAGGTTGTGTGGAAGTCAGAGAGGGAGTCTTCATCTCTGTTCTCAACTGAAAAAGAGTAGGTTTAGATTAAATGTTAGGAGGAAATTCTTTACTGTGAGGATGGTGAGGCACTGGAACAGGTTGCTCAGAGAAGTTGTGGATGCCCCATCCTGGGAAACTGTTCAAGGCCAGGCTGGATGGGGCTCTGAGCAGCCTGATCTAGTGAGAGGTGACCCTACCCATGGCAGGGGGTTGGAATTAGATGATCTTTAAGGCTTCCTCCCAAGCCAAACTATTCTATGATTCTGTGATGTCTCCAATAATAATATGAAGAACAGTTTGCATGAATCTGCATGAATTTGCTGTTTCTAACTTTAAATTGTGGATTAGATAGCAGTCACAGAACTATATTTCTTTTACAATAATGATAAATGAAGACTTAGGAAGAGATAACTTTTCTTGAATGTCTCAAAAGTCTTCCTTAATTGTTTATTATGAACCATCTGGTCTCATTAATGTTGTATTAAAAACCATCTGGCTGCTATATTGTTCAAGCCATTCAGCAGTAAAACTTCCTTATAAATTAGCCAAAAGGAATGGCTATCAAACTATTTTGTAGGAGCCCCAAACATTTATGTAAGTCCTATATAAACAGTTATTTTAAAAGCATTAAACTATGCTAAACTTCCACATTAAACTACATAAATTAAGCTTATTCTCTATGCTTCTTAATTTTTCTTTTCTTTTTTTGTCTTTAATTCTCAGGACCAACAAAGTCAAATGACAAACTGCATTTAAATAACAAATATGAGGGTTTTGCTTTTCAATAAACCATTGCAAACAGAGGATACCTGTCACTGTGCCCCCAAAAAACAATACACATTTCAGACTGTAAGTACTCTGGCAGGGTTCTCTTTAAAATCTAACTGTACAGCACATGGCACTATTTAAAGTATAGTTGTACAGCATGTAGTATTATGGACAGCTAAGTACAACTGATTGTAAATGATTACATAATATACATTGTTTTGATAAATTGTACTTTGATTCATAATTTTTCTATTGTTAGATTTTCGGATCAGTAAAAAATGTCACCTTAAGATTAGGGCAGTTCATATTGATTTTGCTATTTATAGACAACTTTAAAGTTACAGCAAATGGAAGAACTAAGGAAAACATATCTAAAGAACCCATTGAAAGTTTAGGACAAAACTGGCAAAGCAATAGGAGTGAAATGATCCAAGGGAAAGAGCCCGTGGCTTAAGCTACCTGTTGAGAGGAAAGCTGGAGTAAGAAAGTTCTCTTTGGTCAACTTCCCAGGTTTGTTCTGTTGCATTGCAATTCCTCTTGCATCCTATGAACGGACGTGCGTGCACAAGCATCCCCAAAAGACCTCACTATCCGCCTGCAGGAGCCAATGGTTTGGGCAGAATTTTCCAAAGACTTGGCAGTCTGTGATTGCAGTCCCTCATAAGGTGGCCAGCCGGATGGTGCTTGTATTGCACTGCTGCAGAACTGGAGCATGGCCATAGTAAAACCTCACAAAATGTTCAGAAGTTAACGTTAATATTTCATTGAAAAACACCAGATGCATGCTACTACAATGTTTGTAGCAATAGATTTGTTATGATTTAAAACAAATTTTCTCTCTTTTGTTTTTTCGTGCCTCCTTTGTTTTATTTCCCAATTTTGCAACTCCATAATTCCCCCTCTCATTACCTCTTAATCGTAAGATCAGTCTCTTTTCAGGAGCAACTGAAATTCCTCTTCCAGAGGGGTTTCTCCACAACAAAAGAAATGCAGTTTTAAGTGCCCACAAAGATAGAAACTGATAATTTAGTTTAGAGATCCTTGAAGCAGGGTACAGCCCACAAAAGTAGCAGATGCATTGAGAAGACCACAGACAGCAAAGAAGCCAGTGGCTCCAGAGGGTTCCGAGGAGCTGTGAGCCTGCATTGCTCCTACAAGGTGAGTCAGGATTCCTGCAGAGTCCAAGGGACTCTGCAGCAGAAAGTGCAAGGATAAAAGGAAAAAACCCACCCCATTTCAGACAGGGCTGATAGTTCACACAGCTCTGGGTTGTTGACACTGTTATATTGCAGTTACACACACAAAACAGGTCTTCATTATGCTGGGAAAAAAACATGTATGAAATAACATGTTGGCCTGTTCTCTGACAATTAAAAATGTAATTTATTTGCTCTATCACAGGACTAAAATGGGTGTCCTTGTTGCTTGTACTGCCCTTGTTTTTCTGAATGATGCATTGATTTGGGTGAATGGCATCTGTAACAGGTGATCCAAGTACCTTTGGGCGGATGGCTTTTTTACTGGCAGTTACTGTCCAGCCTCACTGCTGTCCACACACCATTGTATGAGCAATGTGGTTTCTAAGAGAGAAGGAAGACCAGCTGTGTCCTGAGAGGAAGCATTAGTAGGAAAGGAAACAATGAGCAACTGGTACTGGGAAAGCAGGAACTGCAGTTATTCTTTTGGTGAGGACTTCCTTACTGCACACTTCAATGTCGAGAATCATACTTCAATAATATATACTCTTTCCTCTCATTCCTTTCCCCCGTCAAACAAACAATTCCTGGTATCAAGACCAAAGCATTCACATGAGCATCAGCTTTAGGAAGCTTTGCAGGTAGATAGAATACAGTGGAGTTCCTGCTAAGGCCGTTCTTGCATTGTGGCACATCCAGATCTCTTTTCCAGTTCCTAATATTCACAAAAGATGAGAATATAATATTGTTGAGTTCTCTACCCTCCATCAACTTTAACAGGAGCTTTACACTATCTCCAAAATTAAAGGGGACAGGTTAAGGATGGGCTATGCTCACCATCCTCTAGTCCCACCAAAGGACTTAAGAATTTGGTGTACTATTTTTCAACTTCATAAGAAAATTGACTTTCCCATCCAAAAAACCTATATAGCTCTTGCTGCCTTCACAGGATTTGTTTCACTTACTGAAGTGCAAGTAACAAACAATGAATACAATTAGGATGATCTCTTCACTCTATCTTCAGTCTGTCAATTGCTGAAATGATAACAAATCTCAGAGTAAACAAAACAGTAAATCTCTCTAGCTCTTAGACAGATTCTCATTGATTGATAAATCTACATAATCTTCCTTGCTCTAGGCAGCAATCTGGGCATTGCAGACATCTCATAAAAATGGAAGGAGGAAAGCATTTTTCAAGGCATGTACTGCAGTAATTCAAAGTAGACTTACTGCAGCCTTTATATTTTTTTTCTTTTTTTTTTTTAAATACAAACTGAAAAGTAAGAAATTTGTAATTTAGGAAAACCATTTTCTACAAAGAAGTTTTAATAAAGAAAAGCATTGTTATCTAAGCAAAATAAAACATATTTTTTGAATTCTAACAACTGGTGTTAGTAAAACAGCAAGTGAAACATCAGCTCAAAAAAATTATCAGAGTGAGACAGTAATTCTTGAAGTCTGTGAAATTATAATCTGAAACATCAGTTGATGTTCATACATAACATCTTGTGTTCCAGGAATTCATTACTGTTTCAGGAGTCTGTAAAGACTTATATCAGTGAATCCACAGAGACAAATTCTCAGTTAACTTTAGCCTCAGTTACGCTCAGCTCAGCAGAGCAATGTTGATTTACCTCAAATCAGTTTACACATAGTAATATCAAATATTTCCCTTGGTACAGAGTAAGCAAAGATACAAATTCATAAGTATACAGCAGAATTTGGTATTGGCCAGCTTTTTAACCCCATTTAAAAACACAGAGTAACCCTACAAATTCTTAAGCATCTGCTGCGCCAGAGGGGTCTAAGTTAAAAATCAATGCATCGAGCACAGGTAGCAACCTTTGCAAGAAAGAACACAGGCATTAAAAGACAAAACAAAACAGCCAAGATGTGTCAGTTACTATGCAGGGAAAGCTTAGCTGTCACTACTGTTCGTCCTCATGCTATGCTGGTTTGAATCATTTTGCAGTAAGCAAAATGACTTTAAAATAGAGATTAATGTAAATGAACAGACAACCGATCTTAAGCACAGATTGGATGCAAGGTCTATACAGGTCAAGTTTACCTTGCACTTCTGTAGGCAAGAACAGCCTGTTCTGTCTGAGTAGCACTGACCACACTGTGGGTACTTGGCATGGTATTAGCTCAAGGGGCAGTCATGAAAAATTCACTCCAAATCCATTTCTCTCTAAGAGAAGTTCCTGCTGCTCTCCATATTCACAATTAGGGCACCAATAATGAACATCCCACACCAGTTTCTCTCCCTTTTACAGTTACGAAAAAATATTACTGCTTCTGTAAACCGTGGCTTTCCCGGCAACTTGAACTAAATGCTTGTTATTTCAGATACCAGTTAAACCATATTAGATCTCTATTAAATTAATCAGCAATGAAGAAATTATCTCTGACATGGTGAGAAAGTTCCAAAGTTCTTAACCCAATAGAACCAAAATGGCTGGATTTCAAAACCCAGAAACTGATTCTTACTGACTATAAAAGCTGTTTTTCTTTTGTCCATGTACAACAGCTGAGGATATTTTGCATGGTAACAGATTTATAGCTCCAGTTTTCTCAGCTCTTCCTGCAACATCCATGCTCCCTCCCACCAAATCACTGTAGACACTGAGCCTGGTAAATGCTGGAGAACTGTAGCCAGGAATTTCAGGTTGGTCAGGAATTATACTGTCTGTACTCCTATGTTTTTCAAGATTCTATCCATCCATATTGTATCTTATACACATATAGGACTGCGAGACATAGTTGAGATCTGACTAGAAGAGCTGTCCTGAATCACCATCTCTAAGGGAAAATCCACCAAACTGATCTTTCTTTCCAATAATTGATTTTATTCAGTAAATCCTATGTTTCCTTGTTTTTAAAAGTTGTTTTATGGACATTTGTTTTGTGGTCTCCACATTCATGCTAAAGCATTTATGCTGTCTGCTAAAAACTGCTTTTAAGAATAAATTTTCAGCTGTAAATGAAGTCCATCAGCTTACCCCTTTCCTTGCCCCAGTGTCTGGCACAATAGTCATGCAGAAGAGCTGTACAGAGCAGTACAATTGGAACATTACACAACTACCAGGCAGACTGTAAGAGTGATAAATAAGGCTTCTAGCAGATGGGAGCTCTTTCCTACTTGCTATTTTGGAAAGTGTAAAAAGCACAGATCACTACAGCAGCAAAACTTGTTTCAGCTGTCACTAATAACCTTTGAAGAAAGGTGCTTACAACCCCTGGGAAAAAGTCAGGGTGCTCTATGACCTTTTGCAAGTATGATTTATTAACATCCAACTAAATTGGTTACAGAGACAAAAATAATAAATCAAATTGCGCATCAAGGTGCTCCAATATTATTACAAATTTTTGGAGTAAGTGAAGCAAAAACCAGGAGTGGTCCTGACTACAGAAAGATACTTCAAATATCTGAAAGTCAGTGATAACTTTAACATATAAGGTACCATTCTTCATTCTGAAATCACTAATGCTCTATCAAAAGAAACAACAAATTCAGCATTTAGCAGCTTTGCATATGCAATACCTCATACATGTGGCATGTTTTTCCAGTACTGGAACTAATAAAATTAACTGTTAACACAAATACAAGACTGTCTGATTCTCAGGGATGCCAACCACCTGAAAGATGTGAACTTCAAGGAGCTCATCACCTCTTGTGGATCAAGCTCCCAAACATTTTCATAAGCTTTAATATAGTTTTGTTTTATACAACAAAAACACCAAATCCACAATTTATATTAAAAAAAAAGTACCATTTAAAATAAATCTTTAACATATGGCAACTATTTATGTGGAAAATTTCTCTTATTGCTTTCAAAAGCTGCAGCAACAACAGTATCTAAGAATTGAGCAGTACACTAATACATTTGGTGATAAGTTATAGCATTTACTAAGTTTCAATGGATAAGCCAGATAACGTGCAGTTTCTTATGAACCCACAGCTGCTGGAGTAAATTGCACCCAGCAGCAACTATAAAATAGAAAGGATAAGTTAGTGAATACTGTGAATTTTATTTATAATAGGCATAATCCATGAATAAAAACACAGCCAAAAAAAACCTTTAATTTTAATGTCACTCCTTTGAATAGCACCATCTGATTCTAGCCCTTGCAAGATGTATTCAGGTATGTGGAGATTTCATCTGTCTCTCTCCTGTATATGCACTGTGGGCTAAGTTTTGCACCCCTCTTCAGCTTGATCCCTCTGTATGAGGGATACACATGAAAAAAGATGTATTGAACTAAGTAAGATATGCCAAAAGTTTCCTGCTCTGCCAAGCTGGCCATTTGGAGAGACAACACAAGAGATTTACAGAAAAGCAGATGCAAGGACATTAATAATTAGGAGTATGCTGAGCAGATAGAGCTGCACGTTTCCATAGCACGCTACCTTTACCAGGTCTGATCCCAGAGTGCAAGTGGGAAGACAGTCTTGTTCACAATCAAGGAAAAGATATAGAAGTAGGCCACAATGTTTATGGGGAGAGGTTTTAACTATGGCTTTTAGGCATGACTTATCATTTAAAAGCTTTTTAGAATCAACTGTTTTCCTATTCATCAGACATTTTTTTAATAAAGAGAAAAATGGGACATTGAATAAGGACTTTAAGACATAATGGAAAACCTGAACAGGACTGTAAGCACCTGAGGGAAAGCAGGGGGCATGAAAAGGGGTGAGGTCTTTGTTAGGTTGGATTTTTGGAGGGGGGGGTTCTTTTTTGTTTGTTTTGAAATCAGCACTGGACCTTTGTGCAACCTGAAAGCTGTCCCTGGTTGAGCCCCATGAATTGGTGTTCCTCTTTGCCCAGTGGTCTGGATTCAACACTGAACTGTCAGACAGTAAGGTGACTGTTTTCAATCACTAAGTCCTTTAGGAGCCAGGTTTTAAAAGAATGCAACAATCTGGTTTCTAGTCCTATAAAGAAAACTGGTTGGTGGAAAAACAGATCTCTCAGATGTTTCCTTATCAAAATTTGGCTGGTTTTGGTCTTACTTCCAGGCATTTGATTTCTGAGCTCTGTATTAAAAAAAAAAAAAA